>ONZH01011199.1:600000-803634 GCA_900303285.1 Rhinella marina
CAGTCTTTAAGCTACACAAACTAAAAATAAAGGTATGTAAGGTATTAGAACTAATTCACAGGGAGACTACTATTAAAGGGGTTCTCGGGGATTTACATATTGATGACCTATCCTCAGGGTCAGACCCCCGCTAATCTGATATTGATGACCTAACCATGAGCATAGGCTAGCCATATGAAAACCTCTTTATAACTTAAAGGGAATCTGTCAGCTCTGAAACACCCTCCAAACTAGAGTAAGCGGTGTATAGTGTAAGTGACATTGAGTCCGGTTATGTAATTTTTATCTTCATACTCACTTCCATCCTGATGCTGTGCTCCCACAAACCTGCAGTAAAATGCACTCAGTGGACTCCAGTGCTCACTCACATAATGGAGAGGACTCAAAGAAGAGTCCTGTCAATGTATTTTACTGCAGGTTTGTGGGAGCACAGCATCAGGATGGAAGTGAGTATGAAGATATGAAAACTTACATAATCGGATTCAGCATCACTTATACTATACACCACTTACTCTAGTTCAGGGGGCGTTTCGGAGCTGACAGGTTCCCTTTAAATACCGTCTGTCAGCAGCTTTGACCGTGCAAAACTGCTGACAGTGCTGGGTAGTAGCTGGGAGAGCAGTAAAAATATACCTTTTGTAGAGTTTATAAGGAGTAGCGTGAATATGAACTTTTATTCTGACAGGCACTGCTTCTGCAAGCACCCTAGACATGGTAATTCACTGTGGAGTGCTTTCTGCTCTGTGCATTGACCTGCTTCACAACCCCACCCTTGCTCTGAGTGTCAGCTGTAGCATCTAACCAGGATACCAATACAGTTCTCACTCAAAGCAGAGGGACAGAGATGTGAAGCGCCTCAATGCAAAGAACACATGACAGTGAAGCTCCACCTCCAGGGCACTTGGAGGAGCAGAACCTGGCAGAATAAAAGTTCATATTCACAACATTCCTAATCAGGGGCGTAGCTAAAGGCTCATGGGCCCTGGTGCAAGAGTTCAGCTTGGGCCCCCCCCCCAGCGCTGGTTCACCTAGCTTTTCTGCCGGCCAAGTCAAAAATTGAAACCCCCTTCCATGCCAAATTCTCACCCTAACCTAACCTCCTAACATTACGTGTATCACTACAGAACATACAGGGTAAGGCTACATTCACACGACCCATTCACTTAAATGAGCACTGTGTGCTGTCCGCATCTGTATGTCCATTCCTATTTTTGTCCGTTTTGGGGACAAGGATAGGAATTGTTACAGTGGATCTGCAAAAAAAACGGATGCCATACGGAACATCATCCTTTTTTTGCGGATCCGCAATTTGCAGACTGCAAAACACAATGTTCCTGTGAATGTAGCCTAATACAGCGCCCCATACCTCTTACATCCAGTGACGTCTCCTCGGATGTAGATCTTTTCTTTCCTCATCTTCTCCTTTCAGACCAGGCGCCATTTTTCAGCCATTTCTCATCTCTGCAGTTAGACAGAAAAAAATCTTAGTTTACTACTTTTCCATCATCCTCCCGTCTTCTGGACAAATCATCCTACCACCCCCAGTACTGTGCCACTAGTACCACACAGATAGTGCCCATCAATAATTATTGGCACACAGTGTCCTAAAATAACTGCGCCCAGCAAATAGTGCCCCTGACAGTAATAGTGTGAACATAACGTCCCCCAGAAATAACTGCGCTGATACTGTGCCAGGGTGCCCCCACAGTAATAGTGCCCCCCACAGTAATAGTGCCCCCCACAGTAATAGTGCCCTCCACAGTAATAGTGACCCCAAAGTCCCAACTAATAATTCTCTGCCAGAGTGCACTTGTTAGTAATAGTGCCCCCAACAGTACTAATGTCCCCACTGTGCCCCAGAAGTAATAATGCTTTCAATGTGCCAGTAAGAAATGCCCCATGTGCCAGAAAAATGCCCCCAAGTGCCAGTAAGAAATGTCCCCAATGCCCCCATGTGCCAGTAAAAATGGCCCCAGTGCCAGTAAAAATGCCCTCGTGTCCCATGTGCCAGTAAAAATGCCCCCAGGGCCAGTAAAATGCTCCCAGTGCCCCATGTGCAAGTAAAAAATGCCCCCAGTGCCAGTAAAATGCTCCCAGTGCCCCCATGTGCCAGTAAGAATGCCCCCAGTGCCAGTAAAAATGCCCCCAGTGCCCCCATGTGCCAGTAAAATGCCCCAAGTGCCCCCATGTGCCAGTAAAAGTGCGCCCAGTAACAGTAAAAATGCCCCAGTGCCAGTAATATGCCCCCAGTGCCCCCATGTGCCAGTAAAAATTCCCCCAGTGCCCCATGTGCCAGTAAAATGCCCCCAGTGCCCCCATGTGCCAGTAAAAGTGCCCCCAGTACCAATAAAAATGCCCCCAGTGCCAGTAATTTGCACCCAGTGCCAGTAAAAATGCCCCCATGTGCCAGTAATATGCCCCCATGTGCCAGTAAAAATGCCCCCATGTGCCAGTAATATGCCCCCATGTGCCAGTAATATGCCCCCATGTGACAGTAAAAGTGCCCCCAGTGCCAGTAAAAATGCCCCATGTGACAGTAAAAGTGCCCCCAGTGCCCCCCATGTGCTAGTAAAAATGCCCCCATGTCCCCCAATAGAGCTCCGGTCCGTGCTACAATAAAAAAATAAACACTAATACTTACCTCCCATGGATGCGATGCAGGCCTCTTCCGGCCTGTGTCCCGCGCTGTACGGCTCAGGCGGCGCGATGACGTCATCGCGCCGCCTGAGCCGGCCTCTGATAGGCTGCAGGCCCAGTGCCTGCAGCCTATCAGAGGAACGGGCAGGGGAGACGCCTCTCCCTCCCCTGCCCCGCAGTAGAATACAGGCATCTGTATCGCCGTCCTGAGGACGGCGATACAGATGACTATGGAGATGAGCGCTTCCACAATGGAAGCGCTCATCTCCAGTGGCGTAGCTATAGGGGTCGCAGCGGTCGCAGTTGCGACCGGGCCCCTAAGCCAGGGGGGCCCCGAGGGCCCCCCTTGCCACTTGCAGGGCCGCACCGCCAATTAGCCGGGTGCGGTGCGGCCCTGCGGACAGTTGCGGGCGGCGGTGGGGCAGAGGGAGATGAGCGCTTCCATTGTGGAAGCGCTCATCTCCATAGTCATCTGTATCGCCGTCCTCAGGACGGCGATACAGATGCCTGTATTCTACTGCGGGGCAGGGGAGGGAGAGGCGTCTCCCCTGCCCGTTCCTCTGATAGGCTGCAGGCACTGGGCCTGCAGCCTATCAGAGGCCGGCTCAGGCGGCGCGATGACGTCATCGCGCCGCCTGAGCCGTACAGCGCGGGACACAGGCCGGAAGAGGCCTGCATCGCATCCATGGAGGTAAGTATTAGTGTTTATTTTTTTATTGTAGCACGGACCGGAGCTCTATTGGGGGACATGGGGGCATTTTTACTAGCACATGGGGGCACTGGGGGCACTTTTACTGTCACATGGGGCATTTTTACTGGCACTGGGGGCACTTTTACTGTCACATGGGGCATATTACTGGCACATGGGGGCATATTACTGGCACATGGGGGCATTTTTACTGGCACATGGGGGCATATTACTGGCACATGGGGGCATTTTTACTGGCACTGGGTGCAAATTACTGGCACTGGGGGCATTTTTATTGGTACTGGGGGCACTTTTAGCACTGGGGGCATTTTACTGGCACATGGGGCACTGGGGGAATTTTTACTGGCACATGGGGGCACTGGGGCATATTACTGGCACTGGGGCATTTTTACTGTTACTGGGCGCACTTTTACTGGCACATGGGGGCACTTGGGGCATTTTACTGGCACATGGGGGCACTGGGGCATTTTTACTGGCACTGGGGGCATTCTTACTGGCACATGGGGGCACTGGGAGCATTTTACTGGCACTGGGGCATTTTTTACTTGCACATGGGGGCACTGGGAGCATTTTACTGGCCCTGGGGGCATTTTTACTGGCACATGGGACACGAGGGCATTTTTACTGGCACTGGGGCCATTTTTACTGGCACATGGGGGCATTGGGGACATTTCTTACTGGCACTTGGGGGCATTTTTCTGGCACATGGGGCATTTCTTACTGGCACATTGAAAGCATTATTAGTTCTGGGGCACAGTGGGGACATTAGTACTGTTGGGGGCACTATTACTAACAAGTGCACTCTGGCAGAGAATTATTAGTTGGGACTTTGGGGTCACTATTACTGTGGAGGGCACTATTACTGTGGGGGGCACTATTACTGTGGGGGGCACTATTACTGTGGGGGCACCCTGGCACAGTATCAGCGCAGTTATTTCTGGGGGACGTTATGTTCACACTATTACTGTCGGGCACTATTTGCTGGGCGCAGTTATTTTAGGACACTGTGTGCCAATAATTATTGATGGGCACTATCTGTGTGGTACTAGTGGCACAGTACTGGGGGTGGTAGGATGATTTGTCCAGAAGACGGGAGGATGATGGAAAAGTAGTAAACTAAGATTTTTTTCTGTCTAACTGCAGAGATGAGAAATGGCTGAAAAATGGCGCCTGGTCTGAAAGGAGAAGATGAGGAAAGAAAAGATCTACATCCGAGGAGACGTCACTGGATGTACGAGGTATGAGGCGCTGTATTATACTGGATGTAAGAGGTATGGGGCGCTGTATTAGGCTACATTCACAGGAACATTGTGTTTTGCAGTCTGCAAATTGCGGATCCGCAAAAAAAGGATGATGTTCCGTATGGCATCCGTTTTTTTTGCAGATCCACTGTAACAATTCCTATCCTTGTCCCCAAAACGGACAAAAATAGGAATGGACATACAGATGCGGACAGCACACAGTGCTCATTTAAGTGAATGGGTCGTGTGAATGTAGCCTTACCCTGTATGTTCTGTAGTGATACACGTAATGTTAGGAGGTTAGGTTAGGGTGAGAATTTGGCATGGAAGGGGGTTTCAATTTTTGACTTGGCCGGCAGAAAAGCTAGGTGAACCAGCGCTGGGGGGGGGCCCAAGCTGAACTCTTGCACCAGGGCCCATGAGCCTTTAGCTACGCCCCTGCTCATCTCCCTCTGCCCCACCGCCGCCCGCAACTGTCCGCAGGGCCGCACCGCACCCGGCTAATTGGCGGTGCGGCCCTGCAAGTGGCAAGGGGGGCCCTCGGGGCCCCCCTGGCTTAGGGGCCCGGTCGCAACTGCGACCGCTGCGACCCCTATAGCTACGCCACTGTTCCTAATTATAAAAGCTCCACTGAAGTACGCTTGTACTGTTTTCCACAGCCCTTACCTAGTACTGTCAGCAGATTCACATGGTCAGAACTGCTAACCTTTATTATTATTTATACTATAAAACGGAAACCAAATACTCACATACATCAAGTAAACCTGCAGGATGGCAGAGCAAGAAGTAATGGAAGAAAGGTAAACCACCCTGTTCCATCCCTAGGTTACACTATTCTTTAAAAAGGTATACCCACCTAAAGAGCAATCCCATACAGGAACCTAACGTAATATCCCTCAACTCAAATGAGCAAATGAGGACCCAACAACAAGTCCCATCCAGATGTAGGCATCCCAATGCATTCTCTACAGCAAAAGCTGCAGTTCACCAGGTGACAAGTAGATGGCGCTTGTCAGGGTGGTTATGAGTCTCTTGTTTTAGGCAGAGTGTATCTAGGGATGAAACGGGTTGAATTATGTTTTTCTGTCTACTTTTCACTCCCCCCACCTTACTAAAGGTTTTTGCTGAATTTTTTTCCAGTATAAAATATATATGTATACTCTGCTAGTGATATGCATGTACTTTATGTCATCAAGCGTTTTTCACCTTATTATCATCCATTACGGTGTTCAGTGATTCAATCCACATGGGATCAATGTCTCCATCAAGCACAATCCACTTAGGACCATCGTGAGTTATGTTTGCCTGTTCTCTCATAAGATTCGAGAAGAGACCTGATAAAGAAGTGAAACATCAACGTTGCAGTGTGTAACACGTCCACAAAAGGTATTCATTCTCAAGTAGAGAAAAAAATAGGGGCTATTTTATACAATTTTATTACATGTATCATTACATTATTGGGGCTCTGTGTGTGTGTTCCAGTGCTGATCTTATACACAGATCCATGTAAAAGCCCAGCAGATTACTGACAGAGGTGAATTTGGATACATGGACAGCAAGAGAAGGCACAGATCTCGTCTTCTCTGCGTCTCCACTAGTTCCCTCTGTCAACCGTCTAAAAGCAGAAACAGCGATTTCTGCATTCAGGATCATGTAGCTGAAAAATGAGCAGTGTGATAAGTAGGCTTTATTGACAGGGAACTAGTTAGTAGGATATGGCCACAGTAGGGCATCCGACCAAACTGTGCGGACTTTAATGCCGAATTCTGCAAACTTCATCTGTTGCACTGGAAAGGGTGAAATACACTTCAGATTTAAAATCTGCACCGCATGTCGAATTATGCGTTGATTCAAACGCAATGTGTAAATGCAGTAAAACTCACAGCATTTTACATTATATAGCTATACCCTTAGGGTTATTACTAGGGTTGAGCAGCAGGACATGGCTGGCCTTGATGAAACAATAAATTGGATTTTATACCGGAGATGTGCCGTGGAATTCCTGCTTCACTTTTTAGATCATCACAAAAATAAAACATCAACTGAAATGTTCACCTTTCAATGTCTACTTGTCCTTACCAAAATACTGCTTATAGAGGACCTTTCAAGGGTCCGGTCATCATCATATAACTAGTGGGTTGTGTAGGGCATACTAATGGCATGTTACAGTGGTTACTAGTTTCTCTACGCGCTGACTGGTTGCCCTTATTCTGGTTTCCCGCCTGGAATGTAAATTCATACCATCAGTACAGGGAGGAGGAGACAGCCGGGTTTCTCAGTGGGCAGCTCCTTCTCCTTTGTTGTGACCTGTCCAGTCGTAGCGGAGAGCGTCACAGTAAGGGAGAAGGTGAGCTGTTTTGTCTCCCTGGCTGTGACGCTCTCCGCTGCGATGGGACAAGTCACAGCCAAGGAGAAACAAGACCGTCTCCTCCTCCCTGTACCGATGGTATGAATTTACATAACAAGCGGGAAACCAATACAGGGGGGCACAGAAGGCGAATGGAGCAGTGTATAGAAAAACTAGTAGGTGCTGTAACATGCCATCAGTATGCCCTACACAACCCACTAGTTATATGATAAAGTCCGGACACGTGAAACGACCTCTTTAATCTACCAGCAGCATAATGTAGGGCCAAAAGACTGAACAGAGTGATTTATAGTTTCATGGGAAAAGAGTCAGTATAGTGTATAACTTATTGACAGAGATCCATGTTTTTGTTATGCTGTGTGATCTCATTTAATAAGTAATAGACTTCCCTGTATGACTATGCATACACTGCTAGCCTTCTATCACCAAGTAGTACAGCCCACTGGACCCCTGAGCAAAAACCAGCAGGTATTTCAGTCTATAAGTTGCATGTTACGGTGAATATTTTTCCCACAAATCTACATATCTGGATTCACAGCTACACTGCTCATTACCGCTGTATAATGTGCACCATGCAGCTGCTTATGGGGGTGTGCTACAGAGAGATAGGGGAGCAGAAGATCTTCTGTGTGTGTGCTGTGCATGAGTAAAAGTTCACACAATGGGTTATTCTGAAAAGTCAACCAAAATCACCTTATTTTTGGGTACATATATGATAGTGTTCAATTTATATTAAGAATTTATTATTATTTTAAAGGCTCAGGAATCTGGGCATCTATAAGATAACCCTAGACCTTTCTAAGGCCCAGGGCTGTCAGTATTTAACCACCAGCCCTAGTGATTGCAATGCCGGTGTTGATGGGGACAGTACAAAGCAAGAAATCTTCATGATGTACATCTATAGAATCTTACCAAAATTACCTCCTGCTGATAATACACAAGTAAGTCATATTAGGGTGTTGTCTCACGTCAGCAAGTGGCATTTATCATGTAGAGTAAGTTAGTACCAGTCACTTACTAATGTATTGTTGCTATCCATATTGATTCCTTTTCTGGCTGAATTTGTTTTTCTATCACATTATACACTGCTTGTTTCCATGGTTACGACCACCCTGCAATCCATCAGTGGTGGCCGTGCTTGCACATTTTAGGAAAAAGTGCCAGCCTCCGGTGACCAGGACTGTGGGAGCTCACATAGACTGGTGCTTTTTCCTATAGTTTGCAAGCACGACCACCACTGATGGATTGCAGGGTGGTTGTAACCATGGAAACAAGCAGTGTATAATGTGATGGAAAAATGAATCCAGCCAGGACAGGAGGCAATATGGACAATCACAATACAGTAGTAAGTGCCTTGTATTAACTTTCTCTATATAATAAATGCTATTTGCTGAAGTGACACAACCCCTTCAAGGACAACGGTAACTACATGATAGTGCTTAGTGAAATGAAATACTAAAACTCTTGTTCATATTAAAATATTTTTTTTTTTAAATCAGCTATTTCAATGATAATTACCATCTTTCCACTCTCGTGTGCTGGGGTGGATAAAGCCAAAGAGTTCATCAGTGGTCACCGCTTTTGGATTTAAATCATTCCACACCGGTTTCTGTTTGCGGTTTATATATGTCCGGTTTAGTGTCCTTAACACCTGAACAGGTAATAAAAAGGATATTAAAGAAGAAACAAAAGCTCTACCAATAGTTCATATTCGTTTTATATTTTCCTATGCATTCCATTAATTTCCGAGTAGTTTCCTGATATAAATCATCAGTAATTACGAAGACATTCTGAGTAGAATGGAAGCAATTAAGTTATGCAGACTGTAGTGTAATTAGTTGTGATGAAAGAGAATAAGTGCAGAAGTATTGTATGTGTGCAAGAAAAGAAATTATACAAATAACTGTCAGAAAGCCAGATCTCGAATGAAGTCACAAATTGCAGGTTAGGATTTTTCCACTTTTTCAAGGTCAATTTATCTGAAATTAAAATAGCTTAAGGTATAAATTGTAATTGTTCGCTTGTGCAGAAAACCTATGCAATTTTAATAACATTTACTTTTTAAAACCATCGAAACGACAACTGTTTAACTACTTCTATCCTGACGTGTAAAAGAAAAAAAAACTGTATAATACATAAAAGCGTATTATCTGGCTAATTTCACAAGTAATGTAAAGCAATTATAGTGTTTTTTTTTATTAAATTGTTTCTGACTCCTTTGAAGTGAACTTTTTGGTCTTTTGCCCACAGTAATATTTTATCTCCTACCTTGCTCTTTCCAGTTCCTGCATTTCCAACCACAAAGACTGAGTGGCGCACAGCTAGTAACTCCTCCAGCTGGACAACCTACATGAAGACAGAGTCCACAGTGAACGACTACTAGAGATACGGAATAGGACACATGGCTGAAACAAATTTCTAAACTTCACTCTGTTTGGTTCTGCTTGCTCCAAAACGGGCGCCATCCGCTATACATGTACGGTGGATGTCATCAAGGGGTCAATGATGTTTGCTGTCAATGGATGAGAACACTGTGGTTTGTAGTCATGGCTTACAAATCCAAAAATCCTGCTCTCACCTCAGAAGCAATTCTCTGAGCCAAATAAATCAGCAGCACAAGCTCTGCAATATTTTGCTACAATATATCAGTCTGAATCCAGATTGTGTAGCTGACAGAGCATTGCCTAGACTAGATAGAGATGTGACCACTTCTTGGGTGAGAGCAGGACATGGTACCTACTAGTCTGCAGCCTGTGGATGTGAAGAAGAATGGTCTCATTCTCTCACAGTAAACTAAAAACTTGAGAATGTAGAGAAGGTTGAATTAGTTTTCATTAGTACAGAGGTCCTGGCAGCTCTCCTAACATGTAAACTTTTGTAAAGAATTGATTTGAGATCTTAGTTATTTGCATGGGAAATGTATTATTACAGGGATGGCCCAAGCCTGCCAAAGAGACTGATGGTTTTGCTAGATAGAGGGAAGCCCCAAGTGGGGGAGCTCCTTCTAAGATGCCTATATACCCTAATAAAGGTAAATGCACCATGGATATGCATGTACAATCTGCAGGCAGCATGTTATAGAGCAGGAGGAGCTGAGCAAATTGATATATAGCTTTGGGAATAGATTCAGTAAAACTTGAATTCATTTAAATTCCAGCTCATTCTGGGCTCTGAAGTCTCGGAGGCAGTCCTATCTCTGTATACACAGTCATAAAGGAAAGGCTGTCAATCACTGATGGGGCCTCCTCTGAGACTTCAGAGCCCAGAATGACCAGGAATTTAAAAGTATAAATATAAGTTTTACCGAATCTATTCCGCAAAACTATAAATCAATCTACTCAGCTCATCCTGCTCTATAACCTCCTGCCTGTAATTCAAATGGTTCTCTTTAATAATACAACTCCTTTAATTATAGAAGTATGCTGTTTAAAATATTTAATGTTTCTATCTATCAATCTGCTACAGTATTTTTTGGTAAAGGTAAGTGTGAACACATTAAAGATAGTAAGGTTTTGCATCGTTATCAGTTTTAAAAAAACATGCAATAAAAGTTAACCTTCATGTTCATGGCAGATTAGCTGTACGTTTTTTAATGAAAAGTAATTAAGAATAAATTGAATTTAGTTTTTACTTTGAGAATAAAGCTCTCTTCGGGCTGCAGGTGAAGCTCAAGCATAGACTGTTTAACCATCTGTTCAAAGTGAAGGTCTCTCTTCCTAGGAACATCCAGTGCGGGAAACAGGTCACTGATCAGGCCCATGAAAATTGGGACATCATCTGTTACTATCTTAGGTAAATTGAAGTCTCGTAAAGCTCGCATGAGTACCTAGAAGCAGGGATAAGGGGAAAGACATTAATCTGAATCTAAGCAAAATCATTTTCTCCAAGAAAAATTACTCTTCTAAATGTTGAAATAGTAAAATTACAGGACATTAGAAAAAATGTTTTAATTGCATATTAACAGTCTATAAGGTAATATTCTATGGAATTTTTTATTTTTTTACAAAAAAAAACTTAAGATGGTTTTCTGGCTATGATTATTTAAAGTCATTCCATATATTCTATGTGTACTTCCTATATAAGAAACTTTTCTCTCTGGATCCCAAAGAGTTGAATGAAGCCGCAGACACTTATGTGTCTGCTGCTCCATTCAAATGGGTGACCAGAGGCCCCCGTTCTAATTATCAATGGGGGCTCTAGAGGATGGACTAAGCCGGACCAGACACTGTAGCTTATACTGGGCATTGTGGGATTTCAGCTGCAGGGGAGGAGATGCACTGCAAGGGGCTTGTACCTTAAACAAGCTGGATGAAGCTTGAGTTTAGCTCATGAATACACAAGATGTATGCCTCATTCACACAGTCAGTGTTCAGTCAGTAATTTCCATCAGTGATTGTGAGCCAAAACCAGGTGTGGCTCTAACACAGAACAGGTGCAGATATTTCCCTTATACTTATGTCTGTGGAGGCTCCAATCCGGGTTTTGGCTCACCATCACTGATGGAAATCACTGACCAAAACACTGACGTGTGAATGAGGCTTTATAAGCACCCTCACTGTTTAGCTGGACTCAAAAAATGCTCATTTTCATATCACACAGGAAAAGTTTCAAAAAGGGATTACACCGCCGTTCTGGCATGGATTTTCTAAGTAAGTAAATCAGCCTCATTAGCTCTAAGAGATCTACTTAATAATGCATGCAGCTCGTATTGTGCGATCTGGTGCCAGATTCTCTTGAAATATGACAGTTTTGTTGTAAATGAAACGTAATTCAGCAAATGGAAAGTCTGAGCATCCAATTGGTGAATATTTAGCAACTCGCCCTTAAAGGAGTGGTCTCACTTCTGCAGATGGAATTCATCATGTAGTCAAAGTTAATACAAGGCACTTACTAATGTATTGTGACTGTCCATATTGTCTCCCTTGCTGGCTGGATTCATTTTTCCATCACATTATACACTGCTCATATCCAGGGGTTATGACCACCCTGCAATCCAGCAGCAGTGGTCGTGCTTGCACGCTAGAAGAAAAAAAGTGCAAGCCTCTCTGGTGGCTGGGACCGTAGGTGTGCATATAGGCATGCACTGGAGCTCCTGTCCCAGCCACCACGTATCTGCCCTGCAGCGGTGGCCGTAACCCCTGGACAGGAGCAGTGTATAATGCAACGGAAAAATAAATGAAGCCAGCAAAGGAAGCAGTATGGACAATCACAATACATTAGTATGTGCCTTATTAACTTTCTCTACATGATAAATGCCTTTTGCTGAAGTGAAACAACCCCTTCAAGCCAAAATTAGAGCTTATAAACATGCCTTGCGATCAGCTTACAGTCTTATTATCCCTGCTTAAAGATTTTTTTTAATTTCTCCTTGAAAGATGTTTATTGTTCATAAATATGATGTCCATCTCTTCTGTGCATGAGGTGTTCAGAAACTACCCACAGATTTATAATATTATTCAAGTATAGGGATATGTATTCCATTTCAAAATCTTAAAGGGGTTATCTAAAGTGTAAAACATGCCCACCAATGCATAGGCCCCTCATAAAGATTATACCTACCCCATTCCCCGGCACCCACGTCACTCCCGCACGGCCACCACTGCATTTCCCCTTTGCACAGATTAAAACATCCAGCAGCAGCCAATAGCAGGCCGCGACAGGGATGAGTCTCATTACGAGTGATGCAGTGGCGGCCGTAACGGGATCAGGAGCGGGGTAAGTATAATTTATAAGAGGGGCCTGGGCATTGGGGGGCATGTTTTAGACATTGGATAACCCCTTTAATCTCTTGTATATTGAATCCATTTAATGCTGGTTTTGATGTATGTTTTGGGGTTAGTCAAGTTTTGTTAAAAATGGTGGCACCTACAATGAGAATAATGTGAGGTATAGGCCGGAGTAAATTACAGCTTGCACAGGGTTAGATAAAAGCAGACAAGCAAGCTGTCCTTTCCACAAGCTGAGGAACCAGCTGCAGCTTCTAGCATGGAGAGACCTTATAAAAGTGCTGGTACTTACTTGTAAGAGAGTAGACACTATTATATGTGTATATGAACTGTCTAAATGAGCATCCTGAGGAAGTCAGACTATCCTAATCAGCGTGGCAAGAACGAATAGAAATGTACCTGATCTTCTGGCCGGGTACTGTCACCTCGTTTTAGGGAGCCTGCTACAACAAGGACAGACTTTACAGCTCTCAGGCCCCAGTCATAGTGATCCTGTACATGGGTTCATCAAATAAAAGAACAAGTATTAATGTTTTCATTCACTTTCATTTAACGTTTTCATTCATTCACTCCACACATTGATGAAACTGATGAACATTGATGCATTACAGTCTAATAGTATTGATCTTTCAACAGAAGGACCCGTCATAGTCATGGTTTTATTTTATTTTAAATGTAACTATATTTGTAAGAAGAAAGCGGTATAAAGGAGTGCATGCTTGCTATTATATAAGTTAGAGGTAATAATAACATCGGATAAGGTACAAATAATTAGCAATGAGCTAAAGGCGCGTTCCAGGACTAATACTGATGACCTGTCCTGTGGGACTGTGCTTGCCGTTCATCTCCCGACCACCACACAGTCCGCCGCACCTCTGACAATCCCGGGAATCTGGCCTCCGCTGATCTAATATCGATCATACGGATAGGTCATTAGTATAAAAGGGGCGTGGTGGTGGTCTGACCTGATACGGGATTGTATACTTTGGTTGGGATTATTTATTGCTTTTTATTCATTTACATCTTTATTATACTATATTTTTTCCAGCATATTTAGCAGAAAAACTTTTTCACAGCTACACTGTTATGCTGTGTTTTTAATACCATCCTACTATTTTGCACTTGCACTTTATGTCTATCCTGTTGTCCAGCCACAATTGTATTGTTTGTAATTTTTTTAACCAGTTTGTGTTTAATAAAATATACATATGGTATAATCATGCTTACGGTGTGACTATTAAGGTTTTTTTTTATTCAACTACATATACTCTTATTGGTTTTTGTAGTCTTTCATGAATATGGATTAATGTTACCCTAGAAGGGGAAGTTGGTTTGGTATTTACATTACTATAAAAGGCCTGGAACATCCCTTTAAGGAGAACAGTCCTTTGGGAACACACTAATACAAGCAAAGAGCTAATAAGTGAACAAGATAGGAGATAAACAAAGGAATATGAAGTGTAGACATATCAGCACAATAAAAAGTGTGTACAGAATATTACAGTATAATAGAGATACCATTCAAGAATTATACCAGACAGGTAAAGGCCAGAAAGTATAACATGATTCACAGAGGTAGCGATAGGAACAAGTCATAAAGGAAAAAGTACTAGGAAAAGCTTAGGGGAGAATAAAAGGTGGCACTACGCAGCATAGGGCTGTCAAAGCAGATGTGTCCACTGGCATGTCACTAGGGTGGTGTACCATGTACCAGAGAGGCTAATGCCAATCCGTCCATCTCAAGTGAATAGCCAATCCGCCTATCTCAAGAGAATATCGCCGGACAGGTTGAAGTGTAGAAGTGGAAAACATCCAGTTTTTAAAAGGGAAATGAAATGTGAACCAGCTGACCATCTCATGTCCATATAAGCTATAAGGGCATATGGAATTTATATGGTGGGTCCTCCACTGAGGAACCTCTCTATCAGCCAAGGTGGAGAGCTAATGCAAAAAGCCAACCCTGTGCTGGGTGACTGTGTGATTGTGTATTGCAGCAGCCATCTATATGAACGGATGCCGCAGAGAACATATGTAACCACTTTGCAGCTTCCCCGCACAATATCAGCTAATGTCCAAAAGGATTCGACAAGTCATCTTGTATCAATCTGCTGACTCCTTTAGCAACTTGCTTTAGAAAAGTGAAGTCTTTACCAGCAATGAAACAAGTCTTCCTGCAAGCATGAGACAGGTCCATCTGTCACCTATAGGTGCCCAGTTATATAGGATCCCACTGAATGGAACAGTGCAGTCCACTACACTATCCTATCCGCCTCAGTTAGCGGTATACTGATGTACTGTATATTGGGCAGACGGAGGTCACTCTTCTGGCTAATGGACCCCTAGGGATATTCTTAACATGTACACATGTAGTTCTATATTTCCTGTAACAGAGACTCCTATTGTAGCCTCCAGAGCAGATATGAACAGAGGCTAAGTACGGCAATAGATTTTGCCTATAGGCAGCTTCACAGACAGTATTCTTTCTTATGGAGGAAGGCCGATTGTCATAAAAATTAAGCAATATAGTTTAAGAAATATAATTTATAGATTCACAGCTCAAATGTATTACTGAACAGGAGAAAACAAGAGGAGCAGCGTTTGTCTTATATCTAATATCCTTCAGCACAACAATAATTTGGGTTATTGCCTCGTACCCCTGTGTCTGTAGGTCAGCAGTAACCTGCACGGTCACCTTTACTTACTGTGATTCCATCCTGGAATAATATGGCCCAATTGCACCATAAATTGTTTATGACATTTTATGGAGCGTGAATTAAGTGAAGCAACAATATGTCTGATTTTATAGACCAATTTAGGACCTAATAAATGATTAGTGAATCCTCACAGGCGAGACTAAGGCACAGCCATTACTCTGGAATTACAGCGCTAACTGTGATAGGGGATTATTATTTTATTATAAAAGTAACATATTAATATATTAAGCGATAGGAAGATCACCATATAAAACCATTGAGGTAATGCATAAAAATACTGACATAATACCGTCTCAAAATAATAATTACAGTATATACTTTTTTCATTTTTCAATTAACTTTTTCTAGTTTTTTCAAAATCTGTTGCAAATTTGTTTAAATAGGGTCTGTCATCAGGAAATTCATTGACAAACCAGGAACAAAGCCATGTAGGGCTAGCTGAACCGAATGTAATAATAACTTTCACTTAGCGATCTGTTGCTTCATTCTGGAGAAAAAGAACTGTTAATCAATATGCAAAAGAGCAGTTAAGTGCACTGAGGGCGGGTCCAGCCTTTGTCAGCCCCTCCCTCTCTCTGATTGACAGGCCCAGGCAGATGACTATTCAGGAATTTGAAATTTGTGGCACACTTCTGTTGAGAGGAGTTCACCGCCCTCCACCACACGTTTGCCTTCTCCAGATTTGGCTTGATTCCTTTGATTCATGCAGAGAATAATATATCACGCAGTTTAACTCTTTGTTATCCAATACATGTGATTTAATTTGCATCTTCAAGAAGTGTGCCGTGAATTTCTTAATCTGTAACTGGGCTGAAGACCCATCACCATCAAACACCAGAAGGCAGAGGTGTACGGTACCATTGCTACTTGAATATGCAGGAACCTGACCATGTCAATCAAGAAGAGGGAGGGGCTGACAAAAGCAAAGAGGAGCAAGGGTGCACAGAGTCGCTTGGGACCACCCTCAGTGCACTTAAGTGCTCATTTGCATATGCATTATAACTACTCTTTCTCCAGAATGAAGCAACAGATCTCTAAGTGAAAGACATCGTTACATTCCACTGAGTGAGCCCTACAAGGCACTGTGCTTGGTTTATCTGTGAATTTCCTGGTGACAAACTAACTTTATCAATGTAGAAGACATTTTCTAAGTAAAAAAGTGAAACACAAAACCATATTTAACAAACCAACCTCGAGAAATACATATACGGTCCTTAGTCTAAGACGTTCTTTGTGAGCACAAGACTGTGATGGTGGATTTAATTGCTCTATAATTGTAGGAGAATTTAAAGTGATAATACGCTACCTTGCCAAAGCAAATGAGGCTTGTGTCATCTATACCCACTGTGATACAATGCTGTATAGTATATTAGAAATTACCTGCCTCCAGTCAAGACTGTTGCATTATACTGTATTACGCGGTACTTATTACCTATGGCATTGATACAAAGGCCTAACTAATTCTTACAAGAACATGTTCTGACTGGTAGCTAATGACGCAGTTTCCGAAAAGTGCAATTATCTTTTCTAAAAATGACTTCAAGCAAAATGTGTCAGTACTAGAATTGTAGAGAAATTAATTGCAGATACAAGAAAGAAAACTATCTATACAGTGTTTAAATAATTTATACTTTAGCCTGAAGGTAGCTATACATATATGAAATAATTTGACAGGTCTCATAATGCTACTACAAAGGAATATTATGTTTGACATTATGGTTTTTAAATTTCACTGAACATATATTGCATTCATCAGATTCATCAGTGAGGTGTACTGTGTCTTTTATTACATTCGGTTACCAAGACTATCATTGCTGGGTTACTGCAAAAAATCTATTAGCTGCAGTAATGGTAAAACAGCATCATATGCAGGGCACAAAACCCCTAAATCAAGCACGTCCGTGAGATTACTAAGCAAAGGAATCTCAGGAAGGGAACTGGTTCTCATTGAAGAGACCCAGAAGGTGTATGGAACCACTGTTAAAGGGGTTAATGTATTTTTACAGTTTTATTTGTGATCTCAGGAGCTGTATGTGGGAGAAAGGGTTCATTTATCAGTCCTAATTGCAGTTGCTAGATGTGGACTGGTCCTGGTCTGAGAGCTATAGTTAGTCTGTGAGTAGTATTCGAAGAGTGAGGAGCACTATTCAGCGTGCGCAGTGTAAAGGTGGCACGGAGAAGCAGCAGACAGGGACACACCAGCCCATGTGAGACAAGAAAACCCATAAAAGTGACTCTAAGACAAGCCAGCCTCTGAGGGAGAGAAGTATTGAACTTTACAGAAGGTTGAGGCCCATTGCAAGGGATGATGCATAGACAAAAAGCCAGTTGAGGTAATTTATGTACTGTATTTCTTGAATTAAAAGATGCCCTTCACAGCAAGAAAAAATCTTGCCAAAAAGTGACTGTGTCTTATAGTCCACAGTCATCATTTTCCAACAGTGTCAGACCTCCCTGACTGCTTCTTTAATGATCTGGCAGAGTGCTGATCAATGAGAAAGCTGTGAGTCTGCACACTTCTCTCCATGGTAACACACAACAAACCGTGTAGCTAGATCATGCAATCATTTTCAGTTCTATCTACTAATCCTCTACTTCTGGATAGGCCACTATATGTACCATAGCACAAAGCAGAGGGCAAATGGAATAAAGTATGAAAAGTCAAGACTGCAAAATTACACTACACAGCATTTGTTTGCAATCTGTTACCATGGAGACACATAGCCTGCATAAGAGCTGTGGAAACAAAACAACAGGAATTCTTAATTAAGACCTATTGCAAAGCTGCATCATTTTTTTATACAAGAGACAATAAAAAATGTACTTTCCAAGGTCTACATAGCCTTCAGCAATGAGACAAAAGACAACTCAAGGACTTTCATATGAAGAAATGCCTCCTTTTCATCACAATAAATAAATAATAGACATGGTGATTAACGTCTTTTACTTGCTTGTAAACAGCAAACTCTTTAAAATATGATGGATATATTCCTAAGTATAACTAAGGAAATAAATGTGTTCTGGAAGGGAAAAAGGGCACAGTGAAAAAGATCTAAAAGAAAACATGTGAAAAAAGATCCAGCATTAGGTATATATTATATTTGATATAAAATATAAATTTCAAATCACTGCTTATTGCCTTGTCTACATTAATATTGAAAGGCTACGGACACCTTTGGGGGCAATTTTTATTATTGCATTGTACCCATTTTGAGCTAATAGTCATTTTTTTCAACTGGTCTTTATTAAAAATGTTGAGCCCCTCTCTCTGTGCAGCCTTGAGATTCTCTAGTAGCATCCTAGTATTGTTCTGTCAGGCAGCTCAGCTGATGGCTCTGATCTCTGACATTATAAACTCTCACTATAGCTCAATTCTTATCTTACTGATAATGTGGCTTAAATAAATGTGTTTGAGCTATTCATAATTTAGAGATAAGGGTTATTAGACCCCAGGCACAAAGTGAAAGTCCAATTCTCACAGTTAGACAGAAGTTAACCCTTTATGACAAAGCTGCTAAATAATAATAATAATAATAATAATAATAATAATAATAATAAAAAAGACCAATTGAAAAAATGATTTTAAGCCCAAAATGAATAAAATGTAATCATTAAAAAAAAATTTACCCTGAAGGTGAACATAACCTTTAATCAGTTTTTGTACCATGTCTTGGCTGGATAGAAAATGGTAGCTACAAGATGATAGAATAAACAAGTATTACATGTGGCAGTGTCCTATAACTAATGCGTATTGTAAAGATTGTTGGAATTCTGAAGAAAAGAAGATAGACGTGAATCTGTATTCATTAACAGCAACATTACCTGTTTGGAAAGCAGCTCCTTGCATAGCGTGTAAAGGGTAATAAATTTCCTGGCTAAAGGCCGGGCATCAAGGAACCCCTCAGCTATCAGCATTATTTCACAGATCAGCTCAGTGTCTGGAACCACCATGGCGCATGGCCTGAAAGAAATGGCAGAGCATAATCATTAACAATGCAGTGTAACTAAGGGCTCATGCACACGAACATTGTTTGGGTCCGCTTCGGTTGTGGACCCATTCACTTCAATGTTTGTTTGGGGCCGCTCCGTTCTGTGGCCCCACAAAAAGAAATCGAACATATCCTATTCTTGTGCGTTTTGCAGAAAAGAATAGGCATTTCTATTATGGATGGCCCAAAACACAGCACGGTCATGTGCATGAGCCCTACGCCTTCGTTCAATCGTTAGAATCGTAGACGAAAATGGAAAACTGTTATATATCAGTGGCCGTGTGGAAAATCTGCAGCAAACCCATAAATTAGATAGTTACATGGGTTGAAAAATGACACAGGATCATCAAGTTCAATAATTTTCAGAGCAATTAAATTACATTACTTGTTATAACCCTCAACGCCGTTTGTTGTTAGATAAGCATCTAACCCTTAAAGTGCTCATGTAGGGGGAGATTTATAAAATTCCACATTTCATTTTTTACAGCTTCTTTGGAAAATGAAAAGATCAAACTGATTGGTTGTTATGGGCAACTAAGCCAGTTTTTCTTTGCACCAGTTTTGATGAGTCTCACCCATAGTATCTATCATTACTTTTTCTTGGGGTAGAGCATTCCATAGTTTGATGACTCTAACTGTAAAGAATCCTTTCCTGTATTAATATGTGCAGTGTAAAGGTGGCATGGAGAAGCAGAAGACAGGGACAGACCAGCCCATGCGAGTCAAGAAAAAACAGAAAAGTGACTAAGACTAGCCAGCCTCTGAGGGAGAGAAGCATTGAACTTTACAGAAGACTGAGGTCCATTACAAGTGATGATGCATAGACAAAAAGCCAGTTGAAGTAATTTATGTACTGTATTTCTTGGATTAAAAGATGCCCTTCACGGCAAGAAAAAATCTTGCCAAAAAGTGCCTGTGTCTTATAGTCCACAGTCATCATTTTCCAACAGTGTCAGACCTCCCTGACTGCTGCTTTAATGATCTGGCAGAGTGCTGATCAATGAGAAAGCTGTGAGTCTGCACACTTCTCTCTCTTCTTTGGAAAATGAAAAGATCAAACTGATTGGTTGTTATGGGCAACTAAGCCAGTTTTTCTTTGCACCAGTTTTGATAAGTCTCACCCATAGTATCTATCATTACTATTTCTTGGGGTAGGGCATTCCATAGTTTGATTACTCTAACTGTAAAGAATCCTTTCCTGTATTAATATTTAATTCACCTTCTCTCCACATGCAATCAATCTCCCCTGCTCCTTTTAAGACTTTCTAGCTCTTTCACACCCTTAATAATAAAAAAATAATAAAATAAAAAAACCTAAAAGACTAAGAGAGCAAATTGAAATAGCTTCCATACATTTGTTAGTTCCATAATACTATGTGGGTCATTTACTATACTGAAATACGCCTACATTAGGCGTATTTCAGGCACAGGTGGCGCAATGGTTAGTTGCTCCTCTATCTACGACTTCACCCGGCTCATGGCAGGTCTAAAATTGTTGGTGTGGAAGGGGACGGGCCGACAGGTCCATCTCATTTACCATTTTCTACGCCTGTTTTAGGTGTAGAAAATGGTCTAAATGTAAGACAACTCAGAAGCTGTCTTACATTTAGAACTGGCGCAGGATCCGCCGAAGTTATGGAGTGGTTGGCGCCTCTTCATAACTTCGGCGGCTATGGCATCTCCAGCTATGGGCCTTTATTAAGACTGGCATTTAAAATGCTGATCTTAATAAATGTGCCCCCATGTTTTAAAGGTAGTCTGCCAGGTGGCATATGTCCAACAAACCATTACTATGGAGGTCTAGTGCACTTCAAAGTGGTTACAACCACACTTCTTAGGCTGCTGACTGGCTTATTTCTGCCAGGGGTGGATTGGCCATAGACCTTACAGGGAAATTTCCTGGTGGGCCGATGACCAGGGGGCTGCCTGGGCCCTCCTCACGGGCTGCATTTTGTGCTGCTGTCAGTATTTTGTGATGGACTGTGGTATTTGGCTCTGTTGGGGTGGTATAATGTGCCGCAAAATTGTACTGCTGGCCCTGCCAATTTGGACGCAAATTCAAAATAGGGCCAGTTTTAGTATTTTTTTTTCCAGGGCAACTTTAAGTTCCCAGTCCGCTTCTGCTTACTGCCTAGAAATACAACTTTTATTCTTTATGTAAATGAGTTGACAACGACAGCCAAAACTGTATGGTTTAAATGCCTTGAAGATTTAATTTCAGCTTGGTAACAGAATCTGCAAGGTTTGCTGTAAAGGAAATAGAATAGAATATGTATGGATTATAATTCCATCCTGTCATTATTACTGTATGTGCTATTTGGTAGTCACTGCTTTTTTAACAACTATAAAAGATGTCCTTATGCTCCTTACTGTACACCTCACACATCTACCAGATCTTGTTCCTGGGCTTAAAATGCCTTAAGGAATATAATAAATAAAAAGTGCTAATAAAGAAAGCAACAATAGATGGCGATAGCGCTCCAATAGCTTGCCTGAAGAGGGCCTTGAGATTCTCCGGCAGTTCTGTGCGGCCGGCATAACCAGGGTTCATAGTGATAAATATTCCCACTGATGGCTTCAATGTGATGTTTTCTCCAAGGAAAAAGAATCTGTCAGGAGGAGAGGGACAAGCTGTGAAATGTGCTCTTTGCCTAAGATTACATTTTGATTTGATGTAAGTTATCATTTCTGGATAGATTCTCTGCTTGCCTCTTTTTCTTGTTGCGGATGGCATCCTGAATACTTTTCACTTGTACTGCAACCACTGACAGAACTTCTACTGCAATCCTGTTAAATTCATCAAAACATCCCCAGGCTCCGGTCTGCGCCAGACCTTTATATATGTTTCCTACAGACTGCAAGACAAATTGCAATGAAACTGCACTGTGGAAAAGAAATGTTTTAGGAAGCACAGATTGTGAATTTGCCATTTAACTTACTTTATAATCCATCTGTTCAGAGCAGTTGAAGACATATACCATCACCCCCAGGGCCCGACCTAAATCTTTGGTTGTTTCAGTTTTTCCTGTACCAGCAGGGCCGGCCGGAGCACCGCTCATAGTCAGGTGGAGAGACTGTGTCAGGGTGATGTAGCACCTTATGGAGGACAACAAATTCAATTTTAAAGAAAATTATTTCAGTAATTGGCTGGACAAACATAAAAACAAGGTGTTAATAAAGACACATCATTTTTTAGCCCACCAAGGTACCACCATAAAATGAACATTCAGCTTTACTGGTTCACTGCAGCCCCCACTAGAGGGAGCCCTGGAGCTTACAGCATACTGTTTTATTTCAGTATGCAAGAAACGTCTAAGCTCTGTAAAGTGGCGGCTGTAGGCGGCAAGAAGGCTCATTTGTATCTCTGTCTCGGACTCTTCAATTGAATGAGAGCAGCTCTGTAGTAACCACTACACAGTGGATGAAGATTTGTAGTACCAGCACCAGAGCTGAGGCAGAACTGCTAATCAGAATGGGTGCCGGGAGTGGGACTCCTACCTATCTGATATTAGTGACCTATCCTAATACTAAATGGGGACCCATTTATTATTTGTTCCAGCCATAATGTGGTTACACTCATATACAATCACACATCCGTTTTAATTTGTTCATATTTGTTCTGATTAAGGGTAAAGAGTTCTGACTACATCACACTCCACAAAAATGATTTACCTGTCAGTCAAAGGTGTGATAACCAGACGGGGTGTATTCCCTAAGTATTCGTAAGAATACTGAAACTGGGCGTCGCAAATATTGGCAAAGCAGTGCTTTTGTTTGTCATCCCAGCGATGTCTCAGTTGAGATAACCAAGCAAAATCTTGAGCGCTGGTCACCTTTAAGAGTCAAAAAGAAATACTAAATAATTACCCATAAAGAAAATCGATAACGTGCAAGCGAGCATCAAAAACAAGGCTAAGAAATTTTAGATATTTATGCACTTTTTACAAACCAAAAAAGAGGAATAACCCAATATACTGTAGGTGAGACATTTAAAGAGGACCTGTCACCACTCCTGACATGTTATGAATGAATTGCTATTAGCCAGCGTAAGGGAACAGAAGGGAAGTAACTAGTTGGGGGGGAAGGGGGGTCTGACAATGGCAGCACTGATTGAATAGAGTGAGACTGAGCAGGTACTCTCAGGGGCGTAGCAATAGGGGAAGCAGCTGCTTTGGGGCCCAGACCCACAAGGGGCCCCTTCAGGAGGGAGACTAAAAGATTTTATTGTCAGGCCCCCCTCAACAGTATTATACTGTACAATGGCATTATATACAGTGACACTATAGAAAGCGGATGGAGCGGCTGTCAGGCCTTGTCTGGGAGAGCTCAATCTTGACTAGCCACAAGAGTGAGGGTTGCATGTGAGTTCGGGGTTGCGAGGAAGTTTCTGGGGGGCCCCATTCAAAAATTTGCTGTGGGGCCCAGTTAGTTGTAGTTACGCCACTGGGTACTCTTACTGCAGACTGCTAGCATTTCATTCATAATTTCTAGTAGAAATAATACAGGAATGGTACAGTATAGAGCCATAAGAATAGATGTTCCAGAACTGTTATTACAGGGGTAATTCTTGTCAGGAGAGGCATGAGGTCCTCTTTAAAGGGGTTATCTGACCCCTAAAATGCCTCCCCATACGCCCAGGCCCCTCACACGGATAGTACTTGCCTCGCTCCCCAGCACCCGCGTCGCTCCTGGCCCCCGCACAGCCGCCATTGCTTCTCCCCGTGCACGGGTGAAAAACTTCCAGCGTCAGGGGGGCTTAGCCAAGAGCAGGCCGTGAAGGGAACGAGTCTCCCTAGCGTCACCCGAGATGCTCGTCACCACCTGCTATTAGCTACTCAGCGGCGGCCGTGTGGGGACCAGGAGTGATGTGGGTGCCCGGGCCCCTCACTATCCATGTGAGGGGCCCGGGCATATGGGGAGGCATTTCAGGGGTCGGATAACCCTTTTAAGCTAGGAATACTCATAGTCCAGGGGAGGAAATGATTCAATATATAATACATTATCTTGGGACACCAATGCTCTACCAACTAAACAGCCCCTGTAATGGACTACTAAACATAACTGTTATTGTGACATTTTAAAAAAGGGTCCAAAACCAGTACTGCAAACTCATACACGTATACATGTGAGTTAAAATAAAGGTATCAACCAGCGCTGCCCTACAGCGCTGGACTGAAGGGTCCGCCAGAGGAAATATAGGACCTTAAGCACCTTGTTTTACTAGGGGTTAATTATTGTCAAAGTGTGGGTCCACCTTAGGATCCTCTGGTGGGCCAGTCCGACCCTTCTCCCCTACACATTTCACTGCCGAAGCAGCGTCATAAGGGGAATAGGAGCAATGAAGTGGCCCACTAAACAATGGCAAAATAGCTGTTTTTGCTTATCCCCCTCACCTTTGGGACCAGCACTTATCACTAGAATGGAGGGTCATCAAATGCTGAGGTGGCTAGGATTATAGAAGCCACCAAGCTTGATGTACTATGCTGTTTCGTTAACTCTCAGGAATACAAATAGGGCAGACTAAAATAGTGTATGGTTCAGGGGCACTGTTACACACAGAGTAGACATTTTACTTACCCCTCCAGGTTTCTTGAGTCATGAGTCAAAAGGTCACACTCACAGTAAGTGGATTTGCTGTATAATAACTTTAAAATAAAATGAGCATATTACCTTATGCATAACCAGCTTAGCAACCACATCTCTGGCATGGACATCTATGGTGCATATTGTCATGATCTTCTGCCTGTCTCCAGGGGAGAGTTCACCACACAACATGTTTATGAGAGCATTTAACTGATGAATCTGAAAGAGAAGAAACACCATAAAGTTCTTGATTTCTATTTAATCATTGGGTATAGACTGGCCGTACCTTTAGATAGCTGTCCGCCGAAACATTACTCAGCCAACAGTTACAGCATCAATCCCAACTCCCCCATACACATTCTCACTCAGCATGCCCAAGTGTGAATGTGTTCTGAATGGGGAGAGGTAAGAAAGCAGCAGCTAGACACCTCCGGCAGCGGCTTGTTGAAATCCAACAGTCCAATCCTTGATTACCCCCCAACATCTGTTGTTGAGGGAAAGTCAGGACACTTCCATACACATTAGATGGTCCCCCCATCCCACAGAAAATTGGAAGGTTTTGGCCGACATCACTGTATGTGACCAACTCTAGGTTACTTAGCATTCCCTGGCTATCAGCATTTACTTGCTGAGAACTTGGCGTGAATATTCATCTTGTAGCCCTGTACACCCTGTAGAGTTATATGATAAAATTCTAGGGTGAGGTACAGCACTTATTGTCTACACATTTGCTATAAAATTCAGTGTGTAAACCTGTATGCTCTAAGCTGCCATGATTCCATGGACGGACTGGAAACTTAAAGTGACCCTGGAAAAAAAAAACAATAAGTAGGCAGGGACAACAAAAGTAAGTGGGTCCTAAAGCACAAAATACCCCCCAACAGAACCCAGTACCATAGTGCAGCACAAAATACTGCCGCCCTCACCACAGTATTCAACTGTATCACCGTCCTGAGGATGCTGATACAGTTGAGTTCATGACAGCATTTGCGGCCGTTGCATGAGTTTCTGATGCTCCTACATTAATTAATGATAAGAACATCAGATCACTATGTACACGGCCGTCAGTCGTGAGGAGGGCTCAGGTGGTCCCCTGGGCATCAGCCTACTGGGAAATTTACCATTCCTTAACCAGTGGTGACTTCAGGTGACTCTATGGGGCAAATTTACTATTGAAAATGCGGCAGCTTTTTGGTGCAGTGGGGGGGCATGTTTTGCATTACATATACCAACTGTCTACACATTTTACTACTTGTCTGACAAGGGGGAAAGGCTTCACTGAAAAGGGGTGTGTGCTAAATGCTAATTTACGATACTCCGAAGTTACAAAAATCCATGCACCAGACTAATACATTTGATTAATATTAAGACTGTGCTTTGAATTCTTAGTGCAAAATATGACACAAATGGTAAATCTGCCCGATGTCTGTGTGAAGCACAGAAGTTTGGAAACATTCACAGAAAAAAAGTGTAGAATGATGGACATTCACTTTAAGGGCCAGTGAACATGGATTTAAACTGACTGCACACAGATGGTGCTCCTTTTCTTGCAGATCCATTCATTTGATCGCCGTCTTGTTGGAAATTAGTTGCTGGATGGTACATGATGCGATTTTCTGTGCACAGACCACACATTCATGTGGAAAAAACATATGTGAACTGGCCCATTGACTTTAATGGGTTGGTGTTCAGTCTGGGTGTTATACATTTATACAGTATCTAGACAGTTAAATAGTTTGTCTGAATGTTCACACATGGAAAATATGCTGAAAATTTTCCACCTGGATTTAGGTGGGAAATCTGCAGAATATTACAGAAGCAGCAGCGTGGATGAGTTTTGTTTTAAATCAATGTTTAAAAAAATAAATAAATTTTAACAAAATTTCATCTACACGCTGCAGAAGCGGTTCAGATTTTTAAATCAATATGTTGTGTGTGTTTTCACAGCTTTGAATGTAGCTTGGTGACATGTGCAGCAACATCCTCATGTAATAATGCAGATTTTGCAAAGGAATCCACAATGTATTTTTCCCAATAAGTGCGGACTTAACCTCAGTAGAGGTGCGAGTTCATACTGATCACATGGCACATGGCAGTACAATTCAGATTATGGCCATATAATGTAACTGTTTTATTTCGGGAAAATATACTGTACACTATAGAATCAGTTCTGATAAATAACTGATAGTAAGTACCTGTTTTTTATTATAATCTTTGAGGGCTGTTTCAAACCCTTCCTCCAGTCTGTCAAATGCAATTCCAACATCAATGGTCCACCAGATCTGGGAACTGGTCAATGCCACCTGAGCTGGATAGTCAAATATCCACTGTTCTCTCGGCTTATCCTCATATGCAGCCACAGCCTCAGTTATGTGATACCGCACAGTTTCACACATGGTGTTCTCCACATTCTTCAACCAGTGTTCCACCTTAATATATAAAAATATTACAAGTGTTATATAGGATTATACCTTGGAAATATTTTATAAGTCTGACTTGTGTTAATATCTTCTTTCATAATCCATCAAAATAAAGCACCTCAGTCCAGGAAGCTGATTTAGCTATAACTATTAGGCAAGGGCTACACGGCGACATGTGTTACGTGACAATAAGTCACGTGACATATAGGGTACAACTACACAGCAACATGGGTCGCGCAACATTCATAGGCTAGGGCTACACAAAGACATTTGTTGAGCGACTATTTGTCACAGTAATGTCGCGCTACGTATTTTATAATGGTAGTCTATGGTGTCGCACTGCGACATGCTGAGACTGTGATACGACAGTTGCACAAAAATCCATCTTGGATAGACTACCATTATAAAATGTGTAGTGCGACATTGATGCGACAAATAGTCGCACAACAAATGTCGTCGTGTAGCCCTAGCCTAAGGGTTGAGCAAATTGAAGTTAACAAAGTGGACTTCAGCGAATTTTAGGAAAAATTTATTTCGCCTCCAAGCCAAATTTCCTTGGCTTGGTGGTAACAAATTGATTTTCCCTGAACTGGCGGTAAAAATAAAAAAATCATACTTACCTCAACAATTTGAGCGTGAACAGGTCGCCGTGGCCATCTTACTTGAACATCCAGCGCAAAATCTTGTGCACTGGATCTTCAAGCAGGATGGCCGCCGTGGCCTCTTCGCGCTCAAATGGATGAGGTAAGTATGATTGACGGGGGGCAGCACAATCGCCATTCTCTGTCATTGCGCCTGCTACTTAAAAAAAAAAAGCACTTTGTGACAAAGTAACTCGTCGCTAAATCGAATTTTTAAGAACTTCGCTCATCTCTAATAACTTTCCAAATGTGGAAACTGGCAATTGTGATTTCCGTAGTACACTCTGAACAGCAATGTCATCTCTAAAATGCTGGCCTTACAGGCACAAATGCACATTATAGTAACTGGGCAGCTGACAACTGAGGCTACTTTCACACTAGCGGCAGGCCTGATCCAGCAGGTGAAGGGTGCTGCCGGATCAGGACTGCCGCAGCGACATGTGTGGAGCCGGAACCGTGCTCCGGCCCCACACGTCACACAGTACATACATACATACATACACACACACACACATATACACAAACAAATACACATACATACTTACATGCTCCGGGCAGGTCTTCAGAGCGCAGGAGGAGCAGGATGGCTCGCACAGGTGACGATTTCCCACAGCGCCCTCTGCTGGGCGCCTGGTGGAATCGTCATCTGTGCGCGCCGTCCTGTCCCTCCGGCGCTCTGAAGACCTGCCGGGGAGCATGTAAGTATGTATGTGTATATGTATGTGTATATGTCTGTGTATGTTTATGTGTATGTCTATGTCTGTATGTGTGTATTGTGTGTATGTGGTGACGGATCCGTCATGAACTCCATTGAAAGTCAATGGAGGGCGGATCCGGTTACCATTGTGGTCACACCAGATGGATCCGCCCCCATTGACTTGCATTGGGGGTCATTCCGGATCCATCTTGGTGCGGATGCCTGGACCGGAGAGCAAACCGCAGCATGCTTTCAGGAGCATTCCGTTGTCTTCAGTTCAGTTTTTTCCCCATTGACAATGAATGGGGACAAAACTGAAGCGTTTTATTCCAGTATTGAGCCCCTATGACGGAACTCAATACGGGAATTTTAAAACGCTAGTGTGAAAGTAGCCTGAAAAACAGTATTATAGTATTTTTATAGTATTTTCAGGGTTTGTCCACACGAAATATAAATAGCGGCACAAAAATCCCCAATGAATACAAAGTAAAATCCCCCATCACATGCGGGTTTGTTGCAGGTTTTGCTGCCTATTTGAAGTGGATTTCACCCTCTGCATTGCAAAATGTGAAATTCGCAGTGGAAAATGCCCGGGCCCCTCATACTGGTTAACCTTATCCCGCTCCCCGGCACCCGCGTTGCTTCTAATACCCACACAGCCGTCGCTGCATCTCCCCGTCGCGTGTATCAAAACATCTGGCGACCGGGGGTAGCAGCCAATAGCTGGCTGTGGCGGGGAAGAGCCTCCCTAGCGTCACCCACGAGGCAGCGGCGGCCATGTGGGCATAATAAGCGATGAGGGTGCCAGGGAGCGGGGTAAGTATAACCAGTATGAGGGGCTCGGGAATTTTGGGGGGCATTATAGGGGTTGGATAACCATTTACGGCCATATTCACACTACCGTAAACGTTTTGCGGTTCACAAACAACTTATCCACAAAACATCATTATCAGCCATGTGCATGATGCATCACTGTGTAGACCTATTGACTTCAACAGGTCTGTGCTCTGCATGTTGCAGTGAAGTACTAGTGCATCTCAATAAATTAGAATATCATTAAAAAGGGAATTTATTTCAGTAATTCAATTCAAAAAGTGAATTATTTTTGGATACAGCACTCGGTGAACCGCAGCTTCTTTAGCAATGACCTTTTGTATCTTCTCCTCCTTGTGGAGGGTGTCAATGACTGTCTTCTGGACAACTGTCAAGTCAGCAGTCTTCCTCATGATTGTGGCGTTTACTGAACCAGACTGAGGGAACCTTTGAAGGCTTAGGAAACCTTTGCAGGTGTTTTGTGTTGGATCGCTGATTAGAATGTCACACCATGAGTCTGCAATATTGAACTTTTTCACAATATTCTAATTTTCTGAGATACTGTCTTTTAGACTTTTATTAACTGTAAGCTATAATCATCAACATAAAAAAATAAACAGTTGAAATAGATCACTCTGTGAGTAGTGAATCTACATAATATATGTTTTTCACTTGAATTAGTGAAATAAATTAACTTTTTGATGACGTTTAGGTTCTTAAGTGTATAAATTTATAATCACCTGTCCTCTACACTGGCAAGCCACACTAAATGGGACAAACTCCTTCTCTTTGCTGTACATCCCAGATGCTTCGTTTTCAACATGCTCTTGGAATTTGAGATCCGCAATGTTGTCAAAAAGTTTTGCCAAATGTCGTGTCACCTGAAACACAAATACATACAGACTAAATCACACTTTGCTCAAATCTTCAATATTTAAAGAAGAACTCCCGCCAAAAATGTTATTCCCTGTCCTGCTAGAAATGTACATGATGTAATCTGTAGTGAATGTCATTTTCTTACCAGTGTCTGAATTTTTGACTTCTATCATCCTGACGTTTCTTATCTGTGTCATGTGACTAGGAATTAGACCCACCAACTCACACAGAGACTAATGTGTGGACAGGAAGTCTAATTCTCTATGTATTCCTATGGGAGCCTCACTTTCAGTCTCATAGGAATGAATAGAGCAGTTACTGGCTTTCTGTCCTGGGTCAGTTGGAGGTCAGGGAGTTGGTCACATGACCCAGCTACAATAAGAAGAGAGGTTTTTACGCACAGAAATAGTCACTGATAAGAAAATGACAATCACTACAGATTATATAATGCACCTTTCTAACAGGTCAGAGAATAAATTATCTTGTGGGAGTTCTTCTTTAAGTATTGCAATTTTTTGTGGAAAAAAATTGCCTTTAGCCCATTTACACCTGAAAAAGTATAAATATCCATGCACACATACAGTTCTACAGTTAGCTGGCTCACATCAACTGGTGTGAGATTAAACAGGACCTGTCACCGCTCCTGACATGCTTGTTTTAATAGCTTCATGCATTCTCGATGTAATAACAATTCTGGAGCCTCTATTCTTATGTCTCTATGTTGTGCTGTTCCTTTATTATTTCTACTAGAAGTTATAAATGAATTGCTATTAGCCTTCAGTAAGGGTACAGAGGGGTGGTAACCAGTTGGGGGGTGTCCCTGCACAGTCTGAAGATGACAGCACTGATTGGATAAGTTAGTTATTGATTATTAAGTTATTATTCTAAAATTGCAACATTAAAAAGTCTTTTGTTGACCTTTAACATCCAAAATGTGTGGTATTAAGGGGTTAATACAATCTGTTTTCCTTCTAAAAATTATTTATTTTCTTTCTGCTTGTTTTCTAGAGTTGCGCATGGGATCTCATGACACTTTATATTTTAACTATTTTACCTGTGTAAATGGGTCTTATATGTAAATTGCAACAGTATTAAAGAGGAGCAAGATCTCCTCTTCTGTATGTGCTGTGTATGGGAGACATCATAGCAGCTAGCCTCCACCCACATATAATAGTCAGATATAGTGCTATTCCTCAAGTTGCCTGAAATGACAAGCACATTTTAACTATTTCCACCATAAACATATGTACACCTTGCTCTCCCAAATAATTAGTAATCTCGAAAAAGTGTATACTCATTGGGAGACATTTATTAAAGCTTTTAAGCCACTATTGTGGCGTAAAAAGGGCAGAATTTATGGCACACACCATATTTACACCATAATTTATGACTTTTTCAGATTCTCAACAATTTTCTAAAGAGACAAAAAAAAAGCAGGGCTTGGCGGGAGGGGGTCTGCCGGATCTACTATAACTTGTGCCAAAAAGTGGAGTAAATTATAGCTCAAGTCTATGCCAGAGGAGCAGAGATGCCTCTTAATAAATTAGGTGCATCTCACTCCAGCGCAGAGGGATCAAGAAACTCTCTCTTTATAATTTTCTGCAATAAGAATTTCAAGTCAGCAGCAAGAATGTGGTAAACAGAAATACGGTCCAGTAAAAACTTTGGATTCACGCAGTTTTACTCTTGATCTCTGAACAGCTGGAGAACAGACATTTCTTAAAGCAACAAATTTTGTCTAGATGAAACGCTATTGTCTGTTTATAAGCTGAAGATCTGAAGACTAGGGCTGGGGCTACACATCAACTATGGTGGGGAAAAGCATTGTGTGACCACAGACCATCGCTTTGTAGAAGTGCAGCCTCAAAACATAAGCTGAATGGGGTCGCAGTGACAGTGAGCCTCTCAAGCTGCAGCGAACAAGCTCCTAGAATCTCATCTAAAAAAAGCCAGCAGTGTGGCATTTTTTGTGCCAATGTGGGCACAGTCACTGATATTTGAGAGTCATGCTGCGACCCCATTCAGTTCCATTATGTTTCGAGAGCTGTATCCAGATATCATTCAGCGCCTGAGTGGAGGAAGCCAAGAAGAGCTGGAGGAAGCGATTTGACTTCTCCTACTGTGATTATGTTTCAGTTACAGTCACCTTAAAGAGGCAGTTTTAGTGGCAAACACGTGGATTTTTACAACTGCTATTCAGATGAACAGGACATATAATAAAAAGGTCTACATTAAATTCGACACATGTGAATCCATTTTCTATAATTCCGCATAAACTGGCCGTTCATGAGATGAAACCCACCAACATAAGCTATTTTGTATGAAGGAATAGGCTAACATTTCTCCAAGCCAAGGTGCAGGACTAATCAACTATAACCAGCACAAGGGGATAACACCAGATACTGAAAGCAAAGTTTTACATACTATTATCACTCACAAAATATGGGATATTGGATAATTTCCCTCAATAAATGACTCTTTTGCTTGTTTTTGTTATCTTTATCCACCTTTAGGACTTGGATGTGGTTTTAGGTCAAATTTATGCAGAAATAAAGAAATTTCAGAAGACTTCACAAAATGTCAAGCACCACTGTAGTTAATATAGGAAGGCTGCCATAGATCAACTATATTTAAAGGGGTATCCTCAACTCCTAAAATTGATTACATATCAACAGGAGATATGATTCTTGGGGTCTTGACCCTGGAATGCCCAACAATCCTGAAAATAGGGTTACAATGCTGATCCTGTGCTGGGGTCCCTTCACTGTTTTTCCCTGCACAGCGGTGCTCCGAGCCACACAGCTGTGCAAGCAACTGCAGCACGCCCACACTCACTTTAATGGCAGTCCTCTCCTGCATAATGCAATTCACCATATATCGGACTTCAAAACTTGAAGTTCGCTCAACCCTAATCGCAGCCTTTTATGGAGTATACAGATTTTTAAACGTTTAGGTGTTTAGGTACATATATGATCTAAGAGATATCTATTCAATTACCTAAAAACGTTTAAAAACTAGACATATATATATATATATATATATATATATATATATATTATATATATATATATTATTTATATATATAATATTATAAATATTATAAAAAAAATAATAAATATATATATATATATATATATATATATATATATATATATATACACACACAGTACAGACCAAAAGTTTGGACACACCTTCTCATTCAAAGAGTTTTCTGTATTTTCATGACTATGAAAATTGTAGATTCACACTGAAGGCATCAAAACTATGAATTAACACATGTGGAATTATATACTTAACAAAAAAGTGTGAAACAACTTAAAGTATGTCTTATATTCTAGGTTCTTCAAAGTAGCCACCTTTTGCTTTGATTACTGCTTTAAACACTCTTGGCTTGGCCTCTTGAGCTTCAAGAGGTAGTCACCTGAAATGGTATTCCAACACTCTTGAAGGAGTTCCCAGAGATGCTTAGCACTTGTTGGCCCTTTTGCCTTCACTCTGCGGTCCAGCTCACCCCAAACCATTTCGATTGGGTTCAGGTCTGGTGACTGTGGAGGCCAGGTCATCTGGCATAGCACCCCATCACTCTCCTTCTTGGTCAAATAGCCCTTACACAGCCTGGAGGTGTGTTTGGGGTCATTGTCCTGTTGATAAATAAATGATGGTCCAACTAAACGCAAACCGGATGGAATAGCATGCCGCTGCAAGATGCTGTGGTAGCCATGCTGGTTCAGTATTCCTTCAATTTTGAATAAATCCCCAACAGTGTCACCAGCAAAGCACCCCCACACCATCACACCTCCTCCTCCATGCTTCACGGTGGGAACCAGACATGTAGAGTCCATCCGTTCACCTTTTCTGCGTCGCACAAAGACACGGTGGTTGGAACCAAAGATCTCAAATTTTGACTCATCAGACCAAAGCACAGATTTCCACTGGTCTAATGTCCATTCCTTGTGTTCTTTAGCCCAAACAAGTCTCTTCTGCTTGTTGCCTGTCCTTAGCAGTGGTTTCCTAGCAGCTATTTTACCATGAAGGCCTGCTGCACACAGTCACCTCTTAACAGTTGTTGTAGAGATGTGTCTGCTGCTAGAACTCTGTGTGGCATTGACCTGGTCTCTAATCTGAGCTGCTGTTAACCTGCGATTTCTGAGGCTGGTGACTTGGATGAACTTATCCTCCGCAGCAGAGGTGACTCTTGGTCTTCCTTTCCTGGGGCGGTCCTCATGTGAGCCAGTTTCTTTGTAGCGCTTGATGGTTTTTGCGACTGCACTTGGGGACACTTTCAAAGTTTTCCCAATTGTTCGGACTGACTGACCTTAATTTCTTAAAGTAATGATGGCCACTCGTTTTTCTTTACTTAGCTGCTTTTTTCTTGCCATAATACAAATTCTAACAGTCTATTCAGTAGGACTATCAGCTGTGTATCCACCTGACTTCTGCCCAACACAACTCATGGTCCCAACCCCATTTATAAGGCAAGAAATCCCACTTATTAAACCTAACAGGGCACACCTTTGAAGTGAAAACCATTCCAGGTGACTACCTCTTGAAGCTCATCAAGAGAATGCCAAGAGTGTGCAAAGGAGTAATTAAAGCAAAAGGTGGCTACTTTGAAGAACCTAGAATATAAGACATATTTACAGTTGTTTCACACTTTTTTGTTAAGTATATAATTCCACATGTGTTAATTCATAGTTTTGATGCCTTCAGTGTGAATCTACAATTTTCATAGTCATGAAAATACAGAAAACTCTTTGAATGAGAAGGTGTATCCAAACTTTTGGTCTGTACTGTATGTATATATATATATTTATTACACACACACACACACACAGATGATGAGATGGAATACCTGTTTCGGCTGACTTCCTTTAGAAAGAATGTCCAGCAAATCTGCAGAGGACACAAAGTAGAAACGCGGGAAAGCCAAACGCTTTGTTTCCAGATACTGAGACAAGGCTTTCTCGCACAGAGACAATCTGAAAAAACAAATTGCAAACACAGTATCATAAAGTGAGTAAGAATGAATAATGAAGACCTCAGCTTAAAATAGAATAAAAATACCTTACACTGTAGAATGACTCAAAATACTTAATATCAAAATTAGATTGCCAATTGTTGTTTTGAGTTGAACAATATGAAAATATTCACTTAAAGGGTTATTCCCTTCTTAGACAATGGGGGCATATCGCTAGGATATGCCCCCATTGTCTTATAGGTGTGGGTCCTACGCCTATATCGAGAATGGAGCCCCAAAAGCGAAGGAGGGTGCACTGCGCATGTGCAGCCGACCCTCCATTAATTTCTTTGGGGCCGCCAAAATAGCCGAGCACTGACTTGACTATTTCCGTCGGCTACATGCGCGGTGCGCTCCCATTCATTTCTATGGGAGCAGCGGGGAGCTGCGCCTGGTGGTGGCTGGACCACAGGAAATCCGGAGTCCTCCAGTCACAGTTCTGCCCGCTCCGTTCTCGATATAGGTGCGGACCCGCACCTATAAGACAATGGGGGCATATCCTAGCGATATGCCCCCATTGTCTAAGATGGGAATACCTCTTTAATAGGGTTTGTTGGGGTTTCCAATATTTTTAACAGTAAGAATAGCGAGGCAGGCGGTGCTACTGATGTCATAAAATAACTGGAGAGCCTGACAGAACCACTGAACACAAGTGTGAACAGAACCTGCTGCCCATTCATCTGCAATGAGTATATTTGCATCAAAATATCTGAACCTACCTCGTCTGCAATTCATCCAGAGTTTCATACAGTTTGGGACGATTTGTTGCATCCAACACATTTCTTATTTTCTCTGTCTCGAACATCAATTCCTGCATGGAAGACAAAATCCATTACTTACAACACTTCAGAAAAACTTACATTTTCCCAAGTTTTCAGCAACGTTTTGGTGAAATAAAGCAGCATTCTCATTCCACTTAACTTGAATGTACTAGTCTCAAAAAAGGCATGCAATAAAGACATAGGCTGTGCTCTGGATCAACAAACGCAATTAAAAGTCCACAGTTCTCAGAGTTTCAACAATGATTTAATACATTTCCCTCTAAACTGTAAGTTAGATTACTTGTTGAGCATGGAACACGAGAGCGGGGACCCTGTACCGTACAAGCCCCCAAAATGAATGGAGCTGCAGGTCGAGCATGCACACAGCTGCTCCATTCATCTCTATGGGACCTGACGGAAATAGCTGAACGCTGTACTCAGCTGAGCTGAATGAAGCAACAGTGCACATGCTTGACCAACTGCTCTGTTCATTTCAGGTGGCCCTGTTCTTATGATCGGTGGGGGTCCCAGCAGTGGGACTCCTGCCGATATAATAGTTATCTTCTAGTTCTAATTATGATGGAGACCTTTAAACATTTTTACACACACTGTTTCAGAAGCACGGTTTCACTACAATTCAGCCTGTGAATGCAGAGAACATGGGTGACACCGCCATATCCTGTGAAGACCATCATGTCAGTCACTATACTGCAAGTGGGGAGTAATGGGGGATGCAAGAGCAGAAATTCAAGACACAGGTCTTGGGATAAGGATACCTGTAGATTCCCAGTAATTCACCGTTTTCCAGTTTATATATGGTAAAATGTACTCCATCTATAAATTTCATCAAACAGTTTGGTGACCAAAAAAAAGCGCAAGGTCATAGGCCATAGTTATTTCTCATATTCTTCATAATTTATAAGGGGGGAGGGGTACATCATTCCTTATAATACACAATTCATCCCAGTGTTAACCCCATACTGTGCCAGCATCAGACAATAATATATGTATTGCAGTAAATAGTAAAAAGGTTAAAAGTTGAACACATGCTTTACGTAAATTATGTAATTTATCTAACTTTTAACTTTAATAGTAATTAAGCCTTTTTACAATTTTCTTTTAAATTGTTCTAAATAGCCCAAAAATGATTTTTGTAATTTACTTTTTATTAACAATTATGCCGTTTTCCTTCTAAAAAAAAAGACCTAAAGACCTGGATTTTACTGCTTCTTAAAGTCGTCATTGTACAGCGCTGCCGTGATGAATTCTGCACAGGCAGGAGCACAGATCGCTGCCCCTGCCTGTGCCCCCCTCAAGCTTGGCTTAATTATGGCACAGCATATTGGTACCCTGTGCCGTGTACAGTTGTGCTATGCCAGGATCTAGCTGGGATCCTGCCTGAGCCCACTCCGCTGAGCTGAAGGCTCTCTATAGCACACTGCTACTCCTGTACTGGTGTGCTATAGGGAGACTTGAGCTGAGAGGAGCGGGCTCAGGCAGGAGCCCAGCTAAATCCTGGCATAGCACAACTATACACAGATTACGGATCTGCTGTGTCAGAATCAAGCCAAGCTTGAGGGGCGCACAGGCAGGAGCAACAATCTGTACTCCGGCCTGTGCATCGTTCTCCATGGCAGCCAGTTAAATCCGTACAGCAGTACAGTACAGTACAAGCCAGCGCTGTAGGAGAATGATGATTTTAAGAAGTGGTAAAATCCAGGACTTTTTGAGAAGGAAAACAGCACAATTGATTAATAAAGTAGATTACAAAAATCATTTTTGGGCTATTTAAAACAGTTTAAAAGAAAATTGCAAAAAGGTTTAGTTACTCTTTAATCTTTCCAGAATGTGTTGTTTTTTTAAGAAGGCAGAAGGAATTACTTTAAAGTCGGCATCCACTCCATCAAAGCGCTTTGCATCTTCTGGAAGCTGGTTTCTGATGTCTTCCGAACCAATAAAGATGCTTTCTAGATGAGACCAAGTACGCTGGACTTCCATCCAAATGTAAATCACCGAATCAGCCAGGTTCAGACGTTTCTGCCAACTGGACACTTGTTCGATAAAATATGCAACGTATTTGCTTTGCATAATTGCCTGTAACTGCACCTAAAGAATGGACAGAAGACCGGGTGAAAGATGAACAAAAAAAGTGAAAGAATAAGGCCCCATTCACACGACCGTATGTTCATTTCCATATCTTATCCGCATTTTTGCGGATAAGATGCGGAACCATACGGACCCATTTATTTTTCCATAGGAAAAAAAAATGCGGAATGCACACCGTGTGCATTCCGCATCCGTATATTACGGAAGTTCTCCCACAAAAAAAATGAAACATGTCCTATACTTGGCCGCAAAACACGTCCGTAGCCCCATTAAAAGTCAATGGGTCGGCAAAAAGAGCGGGTCAGGATCTGTTCTGGGAAAAAAAAACTATGGTTTTGCATGCAAGTTCAGTCATTTTTGTCTGCGTTTGTGTCTTTTCAGCGCGGATGCAATCAGTTTTGATGTGTTTTTCACGTGCATGAAGAAAAAATGAAGAATAACAATGTACATCTCCCTCCTAGAAACCATCAGTGAAAAATGCATTACATTCGGATTGCATCCGACAAACACAAAATATAGAACGTACTGTGATTTTTGCTGAACACAGAGACGGTGCGTGAAAAACGACACTACTGAGCACAGACCCACTGAAATGTATGGGTCAGGATTCAGTCTGGATGCTAAGCGTTGACTCCACTTGCTTGTGTGAAAGAGCCCTAAGACGGTGTTGTACTTCTATCTCTGGGCAGGCAGTTTGCTTTTCTAAGCCAACTTTCAAGGGGCATCCCCCTTCTTAAGGTTATACCCTATTCACAGAATAGGGGATAACGATTAGATCAGTGGGGATCCTACCACTGTGACCTCCACCAATCACAAGAACGGGGGTCGCGTATCCTTTGTAGGCTCCTGCAATGAACGGAGCAGCCGGTCGGGCATGCACGCAACTGCTTCAATCATTTTTGTAGGTGTTTTGGAGATAGCCATGTACAACGCATGGCTATCTCTGGAACTACGATAAAATAAATGGAGTGGTTGCGCAAATGCAAGATTGGCTGCTCTGTTCATTTCTGCCCCATACCTTGTGGAGTCCCTACTCTCATGATCAGTGGGGGTCCTAGCGGTGGGACCCCCACTGATCTAATAAGCTACGTATAACCAGAATACCCCTTTAACTTCAGTAGTCGCTTTACAAAACTAACCTGGTTGCTGTCCAAAGTCTCAAAAAGCTGCTCGTCGGTTTTTATCAGAGGTGTTCCTGTACGATGATGCTTTTCATAGGAAAACTCCAGAGCAGTCCAGGTCTGGCTTATCTCTGTAAGTATCTAATGTATGACAAGAATGGTAATTGTTAGATCAGTTTCACACTGGCATTAAGCTTTTTCCATCAGCCTGTTCTGGCAGGGGAACAGCCTATTGGATCGGTACTAACGTTTGCACACGTGTGCAGCCAGAAGTCTGTCCGGCCCCATTGACTATAATGGGGAGCAGCATATTTGCTGTGCTGTGGCCAGATCTCCACCGCTCCTCATTATAGTCAATGGGGCCGGGCAGACTTCCGGCAGCGCATCCGGCAGGCTGTTCCCCTGCCGGAACAGCCTGCCAGAAAAGCTTAACGCCAGTGTGAAACTGGTCTGGTGTTTTTGGTGAATTATCGAGCTGAGCATTTCCTTGAATAAAATGTGTTGTTTTTCACTTACTTTCTCAGTTCCCATTTCTTTCACAGCTTTGTCTACAATGTTCCTCACTTCATCTTCAACCTTATGCAGCTGCAGTGCAAGTAGGTCTGATAGTGTGGTTTGCTTGGTCATAATAAATTGGACCTAGCAGGACAAAATCATTAATCTATTCAATAATCAATACGCATATATAGTCTAGTAAAACAAGCGAGCATTTAAGAAACATCTATCTATACAGCCAGTAAATGTACATTCTTACATCTCTATTTTAACCTGCGTGTACAGTATATGGGCGATGTGCTGCCACCAAACGAGATCTAGACCTGTATAAATGATTGGATCAGCCAGCATTTATTCATATGTTGACTGATCACTGGCACATTTACACTGGTCAATTATTGGGAATGAGCAATGACCCAATCAATCGACCAGGTAAAAGGGCCTTAAAGGGAACCTGTCACATGGAACATGGTGTCTGAGCTGTAGGCAGCAGGTTATAGAGCAGGAGAAGCTGAGCAGATGATGTATAGTTTTGTGAGAAAAGATTCAGTATACAAGAGCACGTTCACGCGCTGTGGATTTTGTACTAGAAATTTCCACAACTAAAAATAAGTTTCATTCACGTGAATGGGGTTTGTGGAAATCCATATGCTCCCATTCAAATGACTCGTATTCTCATTTGCGGAAATTTCTACAACAAAATCCACAGTGTGTGAAGGCATCCAAACTATATTTTATTCATTAAAATTCCTGTTCATTCTGGACTTTGAAGTCCAGGAGGCGGAGCTATCAGTGATTGACAGCCTTCCCTCTATGACTGTGTATACAGAGAGAGCTGTCAATCACTGACAGGCCCGCCTCCTTGACTTCAAAGCCCAAAATGATCAGGAATAGAAATGAGTAAATTACAAGGTTTACTGAATCTTTTCTGAATCAATCCGCTCAGCTCCTCCTGCTCTACAATCTGTTGCCTTATTTAAATTGCATTTTCAGTGACAGGTTCCATTTAAGAAGTTAAAGTAGTTATCCAAAGAATTAACTTTATAATTAAAAAATATATATATTACTCAGAACAGTGAGAAATAATAAAACAGGTTACACTTCTTACCGATCTCCAGCCCTTCCTGTTCCCCCACCGTTCTGTACTTTCTGGCAACCCACTTTAGCCAGGCATTGGCTGAGAAGTCACTGTTTGCATGTTGAGAGGGACCAGGAAGTGTCAGAATGGGAGGGGCAGGAGATTAATAAAGTATTACATTTTATACTGATCTGAGCCTGTTCTTGTCGGCCAGAGAAAATCTTTAATTTAGTGTTAAATTATTTTAATTAAATCGTAATTTGTTTATAACTCCACTTTGTGTCACTTTTGTGTTATTTCTTCCGGAAATGAATAACGTCATAACATATATTTTAGGAGGAATAACAGAGTACAGTCACTGCAGACTTCTGACGCAAACATATTTTACAGTCATTAGTTAATGGGGAATACGATCATTTATTAAAGCAGATCAGGAGAGTTAACGCGTCCTCTTTAACCTGACACAGGAGTCCCAATGTGATACAAACATTTTGAAGATGGTGACACCTGTCAGTAAATCCACTTGGCCAATCAAAGTGTTAAAGTCATCTGTTTATTAATCCTCTGACCTATAGGATTATTCCAAGCAGGATTTTTGGGGGGTGCACATGATGCCTATCTGCACATGGCCAGCAATCGGCACACCAAGAGAACACTTTGGGTCACACCAGTTGCACAGACAACCTAGTCAAATGACCCAGACATTTATGTTTTTTTACAATCTTAGCTTTTGAGACGTTTGTGTAGTGCCACCTAAACTAATTATTTTTTGGCGTGAGCCTTAAAGGCATATTTAACTCTTAAAGGGGTTTTCCAGGATTTTACTACTGATGACCTATCCTTAGGATAGGTCATCAGGATCTGATCGGTGGGGGTACGACACCCGGGACCCCCGCCGATCAGCTGTTTGAGATGGTACCGGAGCTCCTGTGAGCGCCGCTACCTTCTCGCAGCTTACCAAGCACAGCGCCATACATTGCACAGCGGCTGTGTTTGGTATCGTGCTCAGCCCCATTCATTTGAATAGGGCTGAGCTGCTCCTAGGCCTCCTAGGAAAAGCTAAGAGAAAGCCTTGGTGCTCACGGGAGCGCCGGTGCCTTCTCAAAGAGCTGATCAGCTGGGTTCCCGGGTGTTGTACCCCCACCAATCAGATACTGAAGACCTATCTTGAGGATAGGTCATCAGTAGTAAAATCCCGGAAAACCCCTTTAAACAGTGTGTACCCCAAATACATGTATCTATGCCATGTTTGACATTTAAGAATTAATGCCTCTGTACTCTATAACACTACAAATCTAGAAATTCTCATGACAGAAAAAAAACTGACCTTCGTTGCAATCATTAGCTGGTGCCAATGTCGCTCCCTAATTGCTGGATTTTGTAGGTCGGTCACTGCTCGTAAAGATGTGATAAGGTTTTTCACAGCCATATCCAAGCCGACATATGCATCCCATGAACGAACCTGCTTATCTAAGGACAAGAGCTCCTACAAAAATAGATGAAGGAAGCAACATTGAAAATGTACACAGTTAACAATACAATGGTTACCAATTCCAAGTAGGTCCTTAACAGTAGTCTGAAATATCATTTAACCCTATCCCCCGAGTTGTTTTTGTTTTTCATTTTCTTCGAGAGCCATAACTTTTTTACTTTTCCGTTCACATAGCCATATGAGGGCTTGCTTTTTTGCGGACTGGTTGTACATTCTAATGGCACTATTTAATATTGCATATGCTGGAGTGGGGAGATGGAAAACAAAAATTAAAATGGGGTGGAATTGGGAAAAATTCTTCCACAGTTTTATGTTTTTTGCTTTTAAGGTGTTTCCTATGCGGTAAAATTGACCTGTTCCCTTAATTCTTTGGGTCAGTACAATACTATATACAATACAACAATACTACGTTTATATAGTTTTTGTGTTTAAATACTCAAAAAGACTTTGAAAAAATGTATTTTTTTCTTTGCATTGCCATATTTTGACCCGCATAACTTTTTCATAGTTATGTCTACAGAGCTGTGTGAGGGCTCACTTTGTGCAGGGGATCTGTAGTTTTTATTGACATTATTTTTGATTGTGCATGACTTTTTGATCCCTTTTTTTCCCGATTGTTTTGGGAGATAAAGTAACAAAAAAGGCGAATTAGCCATTTGGATTTTTCTTTCCGTTATGGTGTTCACTGTACAGGATAAATACATTTATATTTTAATAGTTAAGGCATTTTGGGAGACAGCAATGCCTATGATGTATTTGTTATTGTTTATTTTTATTATGGGAAAAAGAGGTGATTTAAATTTTTATACATATTTTTAAAAACTTTTTCTTTTTACTTTTTTTTTTTTTAATTTTACTTCCCTAGGGGACTTGGATATGCAATTTGCAGTTTGCCTCTCCCACAGTCTGTAATGAATTATCATTGCAGTCTATGGGAGATTCTATACATTCCTTCGAAGCCCTGTCACAGGTAGGGCTCCATAGGAATGTATTGCTGTGGTAGCCTTGAGCATTCCTAAGGTTCAAGGCTACCACAGAAAATGAAAGGCTTCCCTGATCTCGGTGCCCCCCCCCCTTCCCTACAAATTCCCTTGTATATCACAAAGAGTTTATATAATCCATTTAAAGGGGTATTCCAGTCATGTCTAGTTATCCCCTATACACAGGATGGGAGATAACTATTAGATTGGTGGAAGTCTTACCGCTGGGACCTCCAGCAATCACAGGAATTGGTGGAGCCCCCAAAATGAATGGAGCATAAATGTATGATCGTTGAGAATGAGGATCTCTGAGTGCCCTGGGTGAATGGACCAGTGGTGTGCATGTATGACCACCGCTCGATTTATGGGACTGTGAAAGCAGTAGTGGTTGCACTGTTCCTCCATTAACACAGGGGACTTGAGAACCAGTATTCCTGTGGAAATCCATGTACTGTTTAATGTAATGCCACAGAAAACAGTTGCCAGCTTTTCTGCACGACCAAAACATCACTCTAAAAAGGTGATCTGTGGAAGAAGACACAACACTAAACCAAAACCAACAAATTACCAGCAAATTGTTGTCAATCATACATCATTTTATAGCTTAATAGCTTCTGGTGCAGAACAATATTTAAAGCAAAGCATTTCATAAAGCGACATCTGTGGAACTTGCCTTTGAAAACCTTCTTAGTTCAACATCCATCTGTTCCACATTAATCTGCCTCCACTGTGTTTTAACCCAATCAGCAATACTGCTCTGTAAAAGGAATATAAGGTACAGTAAATTCAAAAGTGCCAATAAATGTATGGAAACAGATTTCAGACTTAAAGAGAATCTGTCACCAGGAAATTCATTGTTAAATCACACACGATGGGAGAGATTTATCTGGTGCAAAGGGAAACTGGCTTAGTTGTCCAGAGCAACCAATCAGATTCCACCTTTCATTTTTCACAGCTTCTTTGGAAAATGAAAGCATCAATCTCATTGTTTGCTATGGACAACTAAGCCAGTTTTCCTTTGCGCCAGTTTTGCTCTCCTACACTACCATGTATGGATACCTCAGCTGAATGTAATGATACATTTGTCTTGGTGATCTGTTGCTTCATTCTGGAGAAAAAGTACTTTTAATCCATATGCAAATGAGCATTTAAGTGCACTGAGGTGGGCCCAAGTCACTCTTTGCTCCCCCTGCTTCCACTACCAGCCCCTCTCTCTGACAATGCCAGATTCCTGCATAGCCATCTCTCCTGGACCTCTCAATGAAGGATGAGAGGGAGGGGCGAGCAGAGGAAGCAGAATGAGCAAGGGTGCACAGAGTGGCTTGGGCCTGCCCTCAGTGCACTTAACTGCTAATTTGCATAGAGACTAAATAACCTTTTCTCCAGAGAGAAGCAACAGATCACTATGAGAAATATATAATGATGCAAATTATCCCTACAAGACATTGTTAGGCTTTTTCTTCAACTAGCCCAAATTCCAAACTCCTGCACTCCAGACTCCATAAAACCTCCACAGATAACGGTCTCATTAAAAGCATCAAGAAAAAGGTGAGAGACGCTCACGAATAAATGAAAACTGTCCTTAGTCATAGCTTAGTCTTCCTGATTCACAGACACATATTTGAAACAAAATATCACTTCCTGTTCAGATGTTTGAAAATCAAGACGTTCACGTGCATAGTACACATGACAAAGCACTTCAAGCATAAGTCACATTATTATTCACATTATAATATAACAGTTTTAAATTCAATGAAAATATATTGAATCTGTCGGCAAATTCATTCCATTAGGAGTCCTAGTATCCAGATTAAAGGGGCTGTTCCATCTCAACATTTATGGCATATCTCTAGGATCTGACACGTGTCATATAGGTGCTGCTCCCACCTCTGGGACCCGCTCTTATTTCCAGAAAGGGGCCCCTAAAGTGAAGTAGAGCACATGACGTGTAGTGTCCTCTCAATTCACTGCTATGGGACACCTGAAAATAGCCAGGAATGGACATTCAGCTATTTTCAGAGTTCCCATTGTGGTAAATGGAGGGTGGCTGCACATGAGCAGCTGCTTTCCCCTCCCCTTCATTTTGAAAGCCCTGTTCTGAAGATAGAAGGTCTCAGAGGTGGGACCCACACCTATGTGACATTTGTGGTATAACCTAGCGATATGCCATGAATATTGAAATGTGACAACTGCTTTAAATCCAGAAAGCCTCCAAAGTTCAAATATAGCTGTGCACAGGGAATGTTCCCGATTGTTGTTGTTGTTCTGCATTGATAACCACAAGAGATATTGCAGATCTGATTGTGATTGATTTCTGGTCTTCTTTGATATGCTACATGACCCCTTTCCCATTGTAAAAATTTGCCCTTGATCCAATATGGTGTGAACGACGTAACAAAAAAAAAAACATGAGTCGCCATTTTTTAGTCATCTTGTCCACATCCCCCCCCCCCCAAAAAAAAAAGTGAATCAAAAAGTCACAACCACAAAAAAAGGTACCAATAAAAACTTTGTTCCACAAAAAAACAAGCCCTCATTCAGCTCTGTAGACTAAAATATAAAAAAAGTTATGGCTATCAGAAAATGAAAAGAATATTTAGATTTTTTAAAGGTTTTTATTTTTTTAAAGTAATAAAACAAAATAAAAACGCAGTAATCGTACTGAGCTGCAGAATAAGGACATAATGTCATTTTTAGTGCACACTGAACGCCGTAATGTTAAAATCCCTAAAACCTTGGCGGAATTGTGTTTTTTTTTTTTTTTTTTCAGTTTTACCCCACAAAGAATTTTATTACCATTTTCCAATAAAAGACATGGCAAATTAAATGGTGCCGTTAAAAAACGCACCTTGTCCGGCAAAAAATAAGCCCCCATATGGCTATATGAACGAAAAATTTAAAAAGTTATGGTTATTGGAATGTGGGGAGGAAAAATAAAAAATGAAAATAGGCCCGGTCTTTAAGGGGTTAAAGTCCATTTTGGACATGACAGACTCCCCTTAATGTAACCCTGCATAATCACGGGTTAGAACAGATTGTAGGTACTGTATTGGAAGCGCTTAATCAATTCAATTCCTTGGAGGAAGCCACATGAACACTGGAATAGTAGGATGCCGTCCAATTAATTTGACTGAATGTTTGCCATATTTTGACTGAATACTGTGTTAAAAAAAGTGAGTCAATTTGTCTTGGACCATTTATTCCTGTACTTTAAAAAATAAAATATGCCTGTTTATAATAAAACCTTTTTAGTTATAAACGATGTATAATATATCATGGGAGAACACAACATATACTACCTATTAAGAAAATGTATGCGCGTGCTGTGCCCATGTAAACTGTGGCATCCAGAAATGGCTGTATACATAGACACACATGAGCGAGTTCAATGTGAGAAACTCGCTGCGTGTTCCCGTTCTGACTTCTGCTCTTCTGACAGGATCGCACAGCGTTATAATGATTTCTAAGGCTGTGTGTCCCTGTGAGACATGGAATCTCCATTATGTCAGTATAATCCAATAGATTCCAGGTCTCTCAGGGTCACACAGCCTCTTAGAGGAGCAGAAGTCAGAAAAGGAACTCACACTGCCACACGCAACAGATTTCTTGCATTGAACTCGCTCATGTGTGTGTGGCCTGAGAAATATTGTAATACTAAGACACTGCATTGGGAAATCCATACCTGAACATTATATATAATGTCCCACAATTCCTTAAGCAATTTTATTTCCTCACGGCATTTCTTCATTTGCTTATATTCGGGAACAGCTACTTCAAACAGATCAGCGGATTCTTGTATCTTTTTCACTTCTAGCTCTAAGGCACGCAGGTCTTGGTTGGCCTATGAGAGAAAGACAGATAAATGGAGGCTCGGCCTCTCACCACACCCATGGTTTTCCTTGTCTAACAGCCCATTTACATGGCCTGATGTGCAGGGCAATTATCAGAAACAAACTGTTCGTTCCTGGTCATTGCCCCATTTTTCAGTGGCTTCAGAGAAGCATTTTACATGCATTTTACATCAGCAATTTTAAAAAAATTAAAACTGGTATCAATATTGGGTTATTATATGGGCTGTTTTGGCTGCTGCTTGAGGCTCCTGAGGGGCCCATAGCTGTCCAAACATGGTATGAAAACTAGACATTATCAAGGCAATTACTGCGAATCGTGGCAAAACCGCAATAAAACTACTTTCTACAATGGGTCCTGACCTAAAGACTTAAAGCATGTGGTTCATCTCAGCTTTGCCACCACTTGTGGCTAAAAACGTGACAAAACTGCTGTGTGTAACTTCCTGCAGCACTTGCCGAAGGAACTTCAGATGGTCACATGATCTCTGACGGTCTTCAAGCTACATGAGACAGCAGCAAGAAGGAGCTGCTGGGTAAGTGTATGGGGTCTGGTGTCTGTTCTTAGGGGGTCTAGATTTAGAGGACTTCTTTTGTGAAGTCTTCCTTGGGTTCTTAATTTAGGGTTCCAGTTTGAGCATCTGTATTTATTGAGGAGGTCTGGGACTTTATTTAGAGGATCTGCTTTAGGAGTCTGTATTTATTTAAGGGGTGTGCATTTATTTTAGGGTGCGGCCTTGGTCTGTATTCAGAGAATCTGCTTTGTTGTTCTGTATTAGGTTAGGGGGTCTGTTCTGGGTCTGTGTTTATTTAGGCGGTCTGGCCAGAGGTCTGTTCTTGGGTCTTTATTTGTTAAGAGGGGAGACTGGTCTGGGACTGTAAGGGGCATATACACAGTCGTATCCCAGGAAGAATATCTGCATTTTAGGGTACATTTACACAGGTCAAAAAAATTAATCTGCTGCAGATTTTGCTGTAGAATCAAAAGCAAAATCTGCATGAATTAAACGGCTGTACATATGATGCAGATTTCCCCCCTCGGCATTGCAAAGAGTGAAATCCATGGCAGAAATCCATAGCATAAATTGGATTGATGAAGATTTCAAATCTGCTTTTCTGCTGCGGCTTTTGCCACATATGTTCACTGGAATCCACAGGTTCCAAGTCCAACACATGGGGGTTTTGCCTCAGATTCCTTGTGGATTCTTCTACAGATATCTGGCAAAAGCCAGGTGGCAGTGGAGAAGGGGTGAGGAGTAAGTTTTGGTAACAGCCCAGGACTTATGGTCTACTTAAACCACCATTTGTAACACTGGTCTTAAAGGGAATCTATCATCAGTTTTCTGCTGCCCTCACTTTTAACTCCTAACATCTCCAGTGCATGCTGAAAGAGTCCCCATATTCATGAGTTCTCTGCTTTCCCCGTCTACTTGTCTCTGATTGACAGTTTTTTCCCACATGAATCAGCAGCAGGGGTCAGAGACAACCATGAGCTCATGAATATGGGGGCTCGTTCGGCTTGCACTGGAGCTGTTTAGCACAAGATTTTGCCAAAACGGTTGGGTCAATTAACAAAAGAGACCCAGCATTTTGCTAAGGGACCTGTCACTAGTTTACGTTGCTCTTAGTTTATTATTTATTTTATTTCTTTTACACACTTATATAGCACTGCTATATTCCGGAGCGCTTTACAGATCCGAGCATCAAGCTGTCCCAAATGGGGATCGCAATCTAAGTTCCCTATCAGAATGTCTTTGGAGTGTAGGAAGAAACTAGAGTACCCGGTGGAAACCTTGTCCTTGGTCAGATTTGAACCTAGGACCCCAACGCTAACCACTGAGCCACTGTGCTGATTGTTAATTAAGACATCATAAAACTGATTTTCCTTAATAAATTCCTCCCACTCCCTACAATATCTAAAGTGCTGCATTTACAACAGTTGTTGACTGCTTATTTTACATACCTTATCCAGAAGAATATATGGAGTTTGAGAACTGTACGAGAATGGAGCTTCCAGGCAAAACATCTCCCTGAAATTATTCTGTTTCATCTGGGAGAAAAAAAATGATAAGGTATAGAAAATGTCCATGATATTGTAACATAGCAAGCTGAACTGTAAAATACATAGAGGGATCTAGAACTTTACTTACATCGAAAGCAACACATCTTTTCCTGACAACAGAAACCTCTGCTATCTGCAGGGGAGCCAGGTCATGTTTCACAGTAACTGCTGTCTTTTTCGTGTTGTTCCACTTTTCTGGTAGCTCCTATGGAAGGGGGGGGGGGGTAATGTGAAAAAAAAAAAAAAAAAAAGGAGCAAGAACACATTTTAAGACTACATGGCAAGACTTTGTTAAAGTTCTGCTTTTTGTTCTGCCACAGAATTTACTGCCCATGCTATAGATCCAAGATATATACAGAATTTCAAGTCAGAGTACTGAAAATAAAAATAAGGTCCATCACTTTATAAAAAAAATATGGTCCATCACTTTATAGAGATGCCATATGTTGCCCATATGCTCCAATGTAAAAAAAAAACAAAAAACAAAAATGTATACAGTGAATTTTTCTAATGTGAGGGATGCCTCTGGGGTGGTATGGCACAACTACATATATAGGTATACCAACACTCTTTTGGCCTCTGTTCAGTACATGGGGTCCTATGGATATGAGGACATATGTGCAGGGAGTGTTGTGAATGTAGCCTAAACTATGTAAATTAAGAATCTCAGCACATTTTGAAGAACAGAAAGCAATGACTGGGTAATAAACTGTAAGTGCATGTAAGTAGTTTTTTTGTACATTTATTTTTTCCTTATTGTTATTCACACATTTCACTGTACAAATGCTACAGTAGGTTCTAATGAGAAGATTGCTGGGTTCTAGTCAGCCAATGATTCAATTTATTCATGGTAATTTCCGTGACTGTGAGAAGTGGGCATAGGACATCACAGCACAAAATCCTAGAAGAGTTACCTCCAGTTGTGTGTAGATCTGATCTGGCAGTTTTTGTCCATAACTTTCTAACAAGACAATGGTCTGTTTGATAGGTTCAAAAAGCTCATCAGTTGCTGCTTGTCTGTCTCTCACGGCCAGAATATGCTCCATAACGCCAACAAGTGCAGCATAGTCTCCTTCTGGCACGTTCTGCTGAAGACCAGAATCTGTCACCTTAATAAATTCCTCCAGGTCAGACAAACTGAAAATACAAAACAGGTTTGTGTTACCAAGAAACCCCCCCCAAAAAACATTTAAATGGTCACTGTAGTTACAGACAACGCTGCATAAATCAATAGTACGGGTGACTATATGTCACGTACCGTGCAGTTATCGTGACACGTGTTTCTGGTATCTCGCGTTTGTGCCCTGGCGTTCTGGATGTGGTTGTATGCTGGTTGCCACGGGCAACGTGTTAATTGGTGGTGTCACGGTCTTGGTTATTCTCCATGACACAGCTTCCATGTTGCTCACGTTTGTGCCCTGGCGTACTGGCTGCGGTTGTTTGCCGTGTATGCTGGTTGCCAGGGGCAACGTGTAGTTTTGGTTGTTGGTATGTTCCCTTCTTCTTGTATACTTTCCTCCTTCCCTGTCTTGTTCTCATGGGGTTAACATACTGACCTGGGTGTGGTCACTAGGTGCTTTTATTCTGTTGTTGCTAGCCTGGTGGGTTAGTTGTGCTCCAGCCTCCTTTGGTGCTAGAGCTATGTGCTTCTCCTGGGATTCAATCTGCCCAGTCCTTGTGGCCACCTAATATGTCATTGAGGTCTTCCCGTCCTCTTTCCTTTTCCGGTTATTTTCTATGTGGTTTATGTTCCGGGTGGGTGTTTGGTCTATGACTGCTATGTGTCTTCTGACATGGAGTCCAGACATTCCCTGTATGTATGTGCCTTTGGTGAGAGGGCTTCAGGGTTCCCCGGAGGGGTAACAGCGAAACTGTGAGCTGTTGCTAGTGAGCTGGTTCCTGGGTTTGTTGTGTGTACCGTGTCCTGTTAGCTGTTCGGGTTCCAGTATATGTGCCTGGGTTCTAGTCTTTGGTGTGTTGTCTGCTGGTGCTTCTTCCAGCAGTCTCTGCAGGTAAGTTACCAGGTGTACCGGGACCATCCTGGAGGTGCAGCCAGTGAGTTTCGGTTAAGTGCATCCCTACCATCTGGGGCTCTGTGAAGAATGGGGCTCACTGGGTTTCTGCCCTCTGGGTTTGGCCCCAAGTATAACAGGTGCACTTGGTCCAGTGGTATTCCTTGCCACTGGCTCCTTGCCTGCTGATCCGGTCTTCTACTCACTGTTATGTTTCGGTGTATGCTTGGTGTGGTGTTTCCCTCCCACACCGCAGCGTGACACTATAAGAAACTTTGTAATACATCTTAGCAGAAAAAAATGCATTTTCTAGTGTCACCAGTAGTTTCTTCTCATACCCCTTTTCTAAACTAACTTTTTCTCTGAAATTCATGAGAACTCTGTCCTGTGAGACCAAGACGGGGCTGCCTGCTTACGGATGGATCAGATTACATCCTCACATTGAAGTCTATGGAGAGTGGAGAGGGAAGGAGGTAGCGTGCAGAGACCAGACATCACTGGAATCATTTAGCACATTCAGCAGCTAATAGTAAGTTTTCTATCTCACCCGACTGCTTTATTCACATCTTTACCGTTCACTACTCCTCCAAAATGTCCTATATGCAGCTTCTGACTGAATCTCAGTCAAAGTATTACACTGGCAGATTTTCTGCCAGATGATCTCTAACGAGCATTTGTTGTAACATTCGCTATATTCTGGCAGTGTAATACTGCCACCGATTACCCAATGAATAAGAAAACGCTCGTTCATTGGGTAATAATGATCTTTCAGCATGCTAAAAGATCACAATCTGTTGCCAGCAAACAACTAGACAGCATGGGGACGAGTGCTGGCATAACGATTGCTCCTCCCCAAGCTGTGGAGGAGATTATTTCATGTAATTGCAGCAGTCTCCTCCAGCAGCGAGCAGGCGATCGCGGGTAAAGAACACTTTCCTCCTGACAATCGACAGCGTGATCGTTAGGTCTAACACAGGCTTTAGGGAACAAAATCTAACAAATCATGCGTTTTCCAAACGCTTTCAAACATGTCACTTAACCAGTTCAAGCCATTTACCCCCCTTTCTGATCAGGTTTTTTTTCGTAAGTGCATCTTTGAAAGCCATAATTTTTGTTCGGTTATTTAAATAATTAGTGTGCCTTTTTTGCAGGAAATGTGTCATTGTTTAAAGGAAATTTTACCTGAAAGTTAAAACCAGATAGTAGCACATCTCCTTTTTTTCTAATCTGTTTTTGTTTTCTGATTGCAGATTTTTTTTAAATTCTATTTCCTGAACATGATTATGGGGGCGACCATCTTACCTGAGCTGTTCTTAACCGCAATTAGAAAGCATTAAGAAAATTGCTTTACGGCAGCCACATTAGTCATAGACACCAGGTCAGGAGGGGTCCCTGTTGACTTCTATGGGAGAGATTTCTAGGTATGCTCTGTGACCTGTGCAGAGGTCATTGTACAAGGAAGGAGTAGATAAGTTTTGACAATCACCTATTGTGAATTATGGATTCCGTCTTATCAATACACAGATTTGGTAACAATACAGACAGGATTAGAATGACAGATAAGCAGATAACTGAAGTGAAGTGGCACCTATTAACAGGCCTAGTGGCCAATGCGGAAACTGAAGGATTTTATGCGTTTTGTTCAAATATAGGGTTTTGTTTAAAGCGTCAAACAAGACATACAGGATGTTAAAAGGTGTGTAAGAGGTCGCCTTCCCTTAGAGCAGTGGTTCTCAACTCCAGTCCTCGGGACCCACCTGCCAGTCAGGTTTTCAGGATTTCCTTAGTTTAGACCAGCTGATATAATTAGCGTCCATCCATCAGGACTTACCACAGGTATTCATTCTGTGGGATATTCCTAAATCCTGACTGGCAGGTGGGTCCCGAGGACTGGAGTTGAGAACCACTGCCTTAGAGACAATCTGTGAAACGGTCTTGAAATTCTATAATTCATGGTTAGTTGACATGGATTTAAAAGGGGTTGTGTAGCCAGTAATATTGAGGACCTATCCTCAGTATAGGTCATCAATATCTGGTCGGTGGGGTCCAACGCCCGGCACCCTCGCCATTCAGCTGTGTGAAGAGGAGTCCGCACTACTTCCTCTTCAACATTACACTGTGCCCCACCTCACTTGCAGTAGCAGCACAGTGTATTTACAAGTACTTGTTCTATTCACTTGAATGAAACATTTGTAATTACATTGCACCGCTGAGACTTCCGAGGTGACAGGCAGTGTAATCTTGAAGAGGAAGTAGCGCTTGTGCACGCACAGCCTCCTCTACAAACAACTGATGTTGAATTCTGGATTTGGAGGGTACTATCTTTCCTTGTGGAGAGAGCGCCTTAATCGGTGTGAGGAGACTTATAGTCCATACATGTTCCTTCAGAATTCTGGGAAGAAAAGGGGTTCTCCAGGAATTAAAATACTTAAATATTTATTATAAATATATTCCCAAATACCTTTCATTAGTTATAACGGCTCGTTTTGCATGAGGAACAATCATCAGGAGAAATAAAATGTCCACCGTCCCATTAGTGCACACAAAACCTGTCCTAATCACACAGGACGACAAGTTACTTCACAACAATGAGGTAAAGAGCTGCCTCATTCTCCTCTCTGCTTGTCAGGGATTATGATCCTCAATACAGTTTAATATGATATTTAGCTGAATCTTTGTGGGAATGGAGCTCATGAGGAGACATGAAGTACAGAGGGGATGTATTCAAGTGCTGTTGCTCATTATCCATATCTGCTCATGAACTCAATTCCTACAGAGATTCAACTGAAGATCTTATCAGCTGTATTCAGAATCATAATCCCTGACAAGCAGAGAGGCGGATGAATCAGCTCTTTACCTCAGTGTTGTGAAGTAACTTGTCCTACTGTTTGATCAGGACAGGTTTTGTGTGTACTAATAGCACGGCGGCCATTTTATTTCTCCTAATGATTGCACCCTAGACAAAATGAACCATTATAACTAATGAAAGGTATTTGGGAACATATTTATAATAAAGAAATATTTTAGTATTGTCATTTTCTTAATTCCTGGAAAACCCCTTTAACAAGCTCTGCCTCTTATGTAAGGCAGATATCCTATAAGTCAATATTCAACCCTATAAACAGGCCTTGAGACATGACTCGGATATTAAATAAACTATCACCTCATCTGCAGACAGCTGTTTCGGGGTGATTGCCCCTCATCAGTGCAGTGCAGAGCAGAGAGTACTGGCTTAACTGGGTGAGAGGCCTAGGTCAGGATTTGGGGGGTACTATCGCTCCTTGGGGACTTATAGGATAGCTGCCTTACATGTGGTGGCATTAGCGACAGAGCTTGTTAAGAGCTCATTTGCATCCGTTTCTTCTATGCTGAATTCAATTACAGTGAAGTTATTCAATTACAGTGGGAGTTAACTAAAAATTTAAAGTCATGCCAAAAATGCCCAGAAATGCAGAAACAGCTCACCTGTCAACAACAAATCTGAGAAGATGCTCTTTAAACATCCAGCTCCACTTTCGTATGATCACAAGCATGCTCATTTTAAAAGGCTTTAAATCCATCTTGAACCAACTTTCAAAGACCTTGGTATCTTCAGATGAAAACATCTGAGTATAAAGGTTTTCATAGATGTCAATCTAGAATGAGGAGAAAATTATTTAAAAAATTCGTTAATTTTCATATTACCTTGTATAGGAGTGAGACATTTAGTCTTGCTTCTTACCTGCTCTTTAAACTGATCTATGGAGGGTGGATTTTCTGGAACCCCATCATCAACATGAGCCTCAATTTCTTCTGATGTTAACACATGACCGTATAGAAGAAATTGTCTCATGAACTCTGACCTGTCGTCCATCCACAGGTGAGAATAGGAATCGTATGTGCCTCTGAAATCCAAGACTTTGCCAATAACAACTGTAATCTTGTCCATAATTCCTTGTCGGATACCTGAGAGGTCACTCATCCCATCCAGGTCATTCTACGACACAGAGAGACCAGAGCAGCAACATTTGTAACATTTACCATTATTCGTATTTTTATTCTTTTAACAATGCTGAATTAAAATGTGTATTTTATGGAGATATGTCAGATAAAGTTATGTCCATGTCACATTAGATGTTGGTGAGACCGGTTGGGCATCTAATGTGTACAGTGGCCTTTCAACTCTTCCTGATGGCAGACTGGAGAGAAGGATTGCGATGGGGAGGAGTCCCCTTGAGGTTGGTCACTGTTGCGGCCTGCTATTGGCTGCTCCGCCCGTCGTCGGCTAGTTTTGATCCGAGAGATGCAGCGACTGTTCAGGAATCCGGAGCAAGGCGGCTGCCGGGGAGCAGGTAAGTATAAAAGGGGCCAGGGCATTGGGTGGAGGGGGGATATTTTAGATACTGGATAACCCCTTTAAGGCAAACTAAGTATCCAATTGTAAGGAAAATATTGTAGGTCGTGGCAGTTACCAGACCAGTCCATAACCCTGGCTATGGTGCATGGTGGACAACAAGAAGTCAATGCCATGTGTTACATGTGTTCTCAAAAAGAAAGAAAGACAAGAATGTTGTAAGTAAAGAGATGAAAAAAAATAAAAACGTTGCATTACTATATAACAGAACTCCATTAAAGTGGTTGGCTTCGTTTTTCTATTGATGACCTATTCTCAGGATGGGCCATTAATATCAGATTGGCAGGGGTCCTCGTACAAGCGATCTCTTCTATTCTCTACGTTTACCTGCTCGCCGTTGCAACTGCAGCAAGCAGTGTAATTACAACTATGGCGTCCTATTCACTTTTATGGGATGGCTCCCATCTGTGAATAGGGAAGAGCCGTCTCATAGAAGCGAATGGGGATGCCATAGTTGTAATTACACCTGCTCACTGATGTGGTTGTGAAGGCGAGAAGAGAAGGCAGCACTTTTATGAGCAATGCCTTCATTTCAAACATCTGATCGGCAGGGGTGCCGGGAGTCGGACCCCCGTCAATCTGATATTGATGACCTATCCTGAGGATTAGGTCATTATTATGACAAAGCTTGGGTACCACTATAATAAATTTTCACTTTTCTCAGAACTGATGGGTCCTCTGGAAGTCTATCTACATGTGCATTTACCTGGTAATTGTCTTCACCAAAATGTTTGGCGATTCTTTTTACTTGTCCTGATATTTTAAAAATGTCACCAAGAAGCTCTTCCATGAGGTCATAGAGACCATCCCCATCTTCTTTCTGTAACGAGGGCTTAAATACAATTTCATGACCACTAAGACACATTTGTGCCTCGAATAGGGGAGCCGGCTTTAATCTATCATCTGTGTTGTCTACGAAGAACTCCAAAGAATGAAGAATAGTATTATACAGTCCATCTGTCACAATGTCATCCATGTACTCCATATAGATCTTCCATGCGTCTACATCTGGAACAGCCTTTAAGAGTTTCATATTTTCCTGTGGAAAAAATGATATGACACAGGAGTAATAATAGTCATGGACAATTGCGCTCATAAATTATGAACTTCAAAATTAAATATAAACCTTAATGGCCAGGCCTAAAACGGGCTTAATAACCAGCATATTGGCTTCTCTGTATTTTGACAGCCATAACTTTTTTAATTTTATCACTGACCTGGCTGTATGAGATCATTTATGTGGAAGAAATTGTTGTATTTTTCAAAAATGTGCAATTCATATTACATTTGTATATTCTTATAGGTAAAAAAAACTTTTTGGCTGGATTTTTTGTTGATATTTATACTGTTCACATTTCACACTAAATACACACTTGATGAATTAGTTCTTCGGGTTATTACGATTGTGTAGATGCCTAATGATATTTTTTTTTTTTTTTTTATTAAAGTTGCTCAATCACCCCCTGCATAGTTTTATAGCTTAACCCCTTCAGGATCAAGCCATTTTCCATTTTTTTGTTTTTATTTTTTACTCTCTGCCTTCTTGGAGCCATAACTTTTTTTATTTTTCCATTCACATAGTTTTATGAGGTACAAGTTGTACATTCTCATGGCACTATTTACTGATGCACACAATGCAGGGAAGCTGGAAAAAGATTCCAAATAGGTGGAATTAGAGAAAAAAAAACGCATTTGCCCTATAGTTTTATGGATTTTGTTTTTACTGCATTTCCTATGTGGTAAAACTGACTTGTGCTCTTCATTCTCCGGGTCAGTATAATTACAACTATACCACATTTAAATACTTTTTATTGTATTTTAATACTGAAAAGAATTAAATAATATTTTTTTCTTTGCATCACCATATTCTAACCCTCATAACAATTATTCTGGCTACAGAGCTTTGTGCAGGGTGATCTTTGCTTGACACTGTTACCATTTTGGTGTGTGTATGATATATATTTGATCTTTTCATTCAATTTATTTATGGAAGCGAAATGACAAAAATTGGTAGATTTCCAATTTGATGATGTTAACTGTTACGCCATTCACATTGGAGTGTATGAGAATTTCACTATGTTCCTATGGAGCCCTACCTCAGACAGCCTCAGTTCCTTCAGCTCCCTAACTGGAACAGTTAGGGGGAGCCATTCCAGCCCTGGAAGCGCTGTGCTTCCAGGTTTTCGGCTCTGACGCTGTGGTCACATTTCACCATGGCATCTGAAGGGTTATATGTCTACAATTGGTATTAACGCCGACCGCAGACATTTGCCCTGAGTGTCTGCTGTTTAAAACAGCAGGCACCAGGTGGCTATAAGATATATAACATATAATACTGATATATCATAAGTGTCTGAGATGAGACATTTAACTCTAAGGCTATGCAGGGAATTTAAACCTCTGTAATAGAAAAATAATGCTCAAAGTGCGGCTTAGTTCTATGAATTTAGCACAGACTTTTGGACCTTGTGAAATTGTGTTAAAGGTTTGACTCTATGGATAGGTTGATGTCATCATTACATATTAGATGAAAGAGTGTACCTGTGATTACTTAAAGGGAATCTGTCACCAGGGACCTCCCTATTGCACTGTTTGCATAGACACATAACTGTGGTTCACCTGATTAAAACACTGTTTTCTTTTGTTGATTTAAAGGGAACCTGTCAGGTCTGAAGCACCCTCCAAACTACAGTAAGTGGTGTATAGTGTATGGAAGTGAGTATGAAGATAAAACTTACATAATCGGATTCAGCACCACTTACACTATACACCGCTTACTCTAGTTCAGGGGGTGTTTCGGAGCTGACAGGTTCCCTTTAAGGCTCCATTACCAAGTTATTATACTTGGGTGTCACCATTACTCTTGTTGCACCCACGCTCTGCCTTTTTTGTGGCCAGCCCCTCCCTTGCTGCTTTGATTGACAGGGCCAGACAGTTGCAAAGCAGCCAGGGAGGGGCAGGCCACAGAAAGAAGAGGAGCTTGGGTGCAACAAGAGCAATGATGACACAGTCATTGAACCAAAGGCCATAACTCAGGAAACGAACATTGGATCAATAGCAGAAAAATAGTGTTTTCAGTTGAACCACAGCTATGTGTCTATGCAAACAGTTTGATAGGGAGGTCGCTAGTACAAGATTCTTACAAAGACATATTACAAGTTACATTAGCATGTTCAGAACATTGATTTGTTGCATCTGGGTAATGTTTGTTTTTCTAGTAAATCAGTGGTTAGACTCAAATGAGATTTCTCAAATATGTCACAAGCTATTTAGAAAGCAAAAACCAACAAAGTACCTCAGCAAGACTGCGCAGTTTATAGCCATCGTCTTGGATCGATTTATACTTTTTACTTAATCGTTCATTTTTATCTTCAAGATTGATCAGGGATTCCTTTTTATTCTCTTTGCGTGAAAACAATGCCTGCTCAGCCCAAGAATTCATAATCTGCTGCATTGCAGTTATATTGTCTTTAGATTTCTGTAATCTCCTCTCCAAATCGTAGACTACGGATTTCAGTTGAACAATGTAATCCCAGCAGTCTCCACTATTCCATGTGTAACGTTCCTCTGCGTCTCTTAGCTGTTCATTGATAGCCGCCATGTCTTCCTTAATTAAGGGGTATTCTACTTCCAGCACGGTCTTCTTCACTGTATTGTACCAATGGACCACAAGCTCCAAACTGCCAATATACTTTGAGAATGAAAATAAATAACTATGCTGATCAGATTGTCTATAATAGATAGGCATCAAGTAGTTACATTTAATTTAAAACTTTTAATCTCATAGTGACATGTCAAAACTTTTGATCAATAGGGGTACAGCTGCTGAGCCCCACACCGATCATGAAAACAAAGGGGCAGGAGTGATCGGGTGAGAATTTACAATAGTCTTACAATAGTACACCTTCTTCTATCTATAAGTGCAATTACATCTTCTGATCAATACAAGCACAATACGCCACAATCAATTTATATGTTAGATTATCTCCAGTAGCTTTTTATTTTAACAATTAGGTTAACCTGAAATTAAGTTAAAGGGTTATTCCCATCTTAGACAATGGGGGCATATCGCTAGGATATGCCCCCATTGTCTTATAGGTGCGGGTCCCACCGCTGGGACTCGCACCTATATCGAGAACGAAGCCCCCAAAGCATGTACAGCTGCCCTCCATTAATTTCTATGGGAGCAGCGGGGAGCTGTGCCTGGTGGTGGCCAGACCCGGGGAAACCTGGGGTCCTCCAGGTGCAGCGCTCCCCCCTCCGATCTCGATATAGGTGCAGGTCCCAGCCATATGCCCCCATTGTCAGAGATGAGAATATCCCTTTAAAGGCTATGTGCACCTTTGGGGGCATTTTTTTTTATTATTTCATTATACTTATTTTGAGCTAAAAATCATTTTTTCAATTGGTCTTTATTGAAAATATGGAATCCTTTTTTGTGTACAGAGCTGAGAAGCTGTACTAGCTGCCTGTGGATTTTTGTCAATCATAAAAAAAATTGACTCCAAAAGGTGTACATAGCCTTTAACTGCTTAAATGTGAAATGCAAAAAAAAAAAAAAAACCTTTGCAATTAATTATACCCCACATGTAATTAAGACAGACCCGCCAAAAAGTTTTGTCCAGCAGTGACTGGCTTTAAGCAGTGATTGGCTGAATAGTCACATTTCTATGTCAAGAGGGACCAAGGAGTTGTGACAGAATAGAGTAGAATGTGCTTTTAACTCCTGCAGTCTGTTCCGGCGGAGGAACAGACTGCCGGAATTCACTGTATCCGCATACATGCCAGCTTTCAGCCAGACAAAAAAATACTACACGCAATATTTTTGTCTGGCAGAAAGCCAGCGAATGGGGATCCGGCAATGCACAGTGGTATATCGCTATGCTGGATACGGTGACAGCCACTGCTGAAGTTTACGGCCTTAGTGGCAAGTTCAAAGCTGCCAAATTTTCGGATTTTTTTTTTATAGATAGTTGAAAATTAAATATAACCACCAAAAATACTCTAAAATATGTTTAACATAAAAACTTGATTTAAACAATGTCATTTTCTAAAGAAACATCCCCTTTAAGGCTTGCTAAAGTGTGTTTTCTCAAGGAGACATGTTGCTTGACATGGTTCCAGCTTCTGAAATCCATGGTGATCGGCTGTTATCGCCAGGGATATCTGTGGCCTGACATACATTTACCCTACAGGTGCATTTGTGGCTATTTTCATTCTGGCTCATAGAAGGGCCACATGGGAAGTGACTGTCTTAATTAGACTACTCCTTTAATAAACTGAAAGCACACAAGAGTAAAAGGAAAGTTGCGGATGTCAGCGGATTCCTGCAGTACCGCTATGTCAGCCAATCCAATAATAACTATGCTCTGTGCACGCCAACAATCATAAAGGACTATAGGTCATTCATGGGCTTTAAGGATCCTTGATGTAGATATCACGTATTGTTATGGTGTATCACTTCTCTTGTAGAACTAACACATAGACATAGATATTATTATTTTTACGTAAAAGCAACATCACAATAGATGTAAAACTAATCTTTCGGATGCATTTTACTGTAATATGTCATACATACACCCTAATTTGTAAAGCAGTTTTCATTTTTTTTTAATTTCCTTGTCTTCTTCCTGGACGCACAAAGGTTTGTGAGAGTTGTATTACAATGTTACACTATTTCTGTCATGTAATTACCTTGGTTTTAATTTTGATATTCTTGACAAGAGATAATTACTACATTGTGCTGTATTTTACGGAGTTGTTATATCTGTAATTAAGGTCAGTGTTCTAAAATAGTTTTAAAAAAATCTTAAAAAGGACCTGTCACCACTCCTGATATGTCTGCTTTAGTAAATAATTGTATTTCACATTTAATAACAATTCTGGAACATCTATTATCATGCCTCTATGTTGTGTACATTCCTCTATTATGCCCACTACAATTGCCACCTGGATGTTACTAGTTGAGAGTGTGTCTCTGCACAGTCTGACACTGTCCAATCTCTGCAGTGGCAGACTATGAATGCACACAGCCCTCTGACTAGGGAAATGGTAACACCCAGTTGGCAATTTACTCATAAGTTTATAGTAGGAATAATAGAAGAGTGGCACGACATAGAGCCATAAGAAAGGATGCTTCAGATTTGTTTGTTGCAAGGAGTATGCAAGTAGTCACTAAAACAGACATGTCAGGAGAAGTAAGAGTTAGGCTATATTCACACAACCATAGCGTTCTGTGGTCTGAAATTTGCGGATCCACAAAACACAGATACTGGCCGGTGTGCATTCTGCAATTTGCAGACCGCAATGGCCGACACTATGATAGAAATGCCTATTCTTGTCCGCAATTGTGGACAAGAATAGGAGATGCTCTATCTTTTTTGCAGGGTCACAGAACAGAACATGGTGCGGTCCCATTGAAATTAATGGGTCCGCACCCGTTCCGCAATTTTGCGGAACAGATGCGGACCCATTCATATGGTCATGTGAATGAGCCCTCAGTAGCGGCCGTCACACGGCCATTTTTAGCACCAATGAAAGCCTATGGCGCTATTCACATGGCTGTTTTTTTAACGGCCAGTGAATAGCGTCCGTCCAGAAATAGGACATGTCCTATTTCTGGGCCGTTTCAACGGGCCGACTGCCCCATTGAAATGAATGGGGCCGTTTTTAACGGCCGATTGACAGGAGTGCTCCCGTCTAATGGCCGTTAAAAACGGGTACACTATGGCCACTCACCCTATCCACTTGCTCGCGCTGCGCAGTCTCTGGTTTCTTCATTGAGCAGACCCTGCGTTATGCGTGGGGACATCACCACGTTGGCGCGCGCGCAGTGACGTCATCGCGCACATCGCAGGTCCTTCGGCAGGTCCTGTTCAGTGAAGAGAGAAGAGACTGCTGCAGGGCGAGCAATTGGATAAGGTGAGGTTTTTTTTTAATCTTAAAAGCAGCTGGGGCTTTAATTTAAACTATGGGGGAAATTATTTAAGATGGGGGCCTACATGGGGGACATTATTTTACCAGGGGGCCTACATGGGAGACATTATTTTACCAGGGGGCCTACATGGGGGACATTATTTTACCAGGGGGCCTACATGGGGGACATTATTTTAGCTGGGACACTATAAAAAATTATTTACACCGTGGGGGACATTATTTTAGTTAGGGGCACTATGGAGGACATTATGGGGGTCATGATTATAGTTGGGGGCAAGAAATAACTGCCAATCCAATTCATCAATTTTTCATGTCCGTTTTTAACGGACATGAAAAACTGATACAAAACTGATGCAAAACGGACATTAAAAATGGACACATGGCCAGAAAATGGATGCACACACTGATGCAAAATGGCCATGAAAAACTGACATGTAGCCTTAGATGTACTCCTTAAGTGTTGCCATAAGACCTACATACCTTATGTAGGATTTCCTTCTTTTCAAAGATACATAATGCAGCCTTAGGTAGGTCGGTATGATTGAGTACTTGAAGATATTTCACCTCTCGTAACACTGCTACTAACTGCAGGTATAATTAGACAGGAAAACAGTAAATTGCAAATGTAAAAATTATGATACAGTATATTAGGAAAGAGACGTACAAAGTTGATCCAAATAAAGAGCCAGGATATTATATGAGGATGGACGATAGATAGATAGATAGATAGATAGATAGATAGATAGATAGAGCTCCTTGTGATACATTGTCACTTGTAAGCTCAATATATTTTATGTCCATAATTAAAAAAAGGAACTGTATGTACCTTGGGATCAAAGTTGACACTGAGAAGACCATCATCAGGGTTACGTTTTATAAGTGGTTGATCTAGATTGAAACTGCAAATATAATCCACTTTAGATATCCACTGGTCATATGCTTTGTCCTCATACTGATCTAGCAAAGTCATCATCTCCATATATTTCTGATAGATGGATGAAGCTTCTGGACTTTCCATGCTTCTAAGAAATGTCAGATATAAGAATAATAAGTTTTATTGAAAACGATGGTAGTCTCATCAGATTAGAATATTTTCGCAGAAATGCAAGTGTACTTAGAGGTATGGAACAGGGAAAGCGTACATAGTTACATATAATAATATATATCACAGAAGCTTACTCATGCTGGATGAATCTGAAATTCGACCATACTGTCTGTATTCTGTCCTTCAGTTCCTTGGTCCATTTCAAGATTCCAGAAAGGGCTGGCATATTTTTGTGTACAACACAATTTTCCATCTGTAGAAAAAAAAAAATCTCAGTAGGAGTATATTATATTATTATATTACCGCAAATTACATGGTATAGCATTTTATTTTCTCTGGTACTGACCTGTTTAACGTGCTCATCATACAACAGCTTGCATTGGTCAAGTTCGTCACTATACATCTGGAGCAGAGTGAAAAAGTTTGGGCTGAATAGATCCAATATGGGCTGTCTTTCAAGAAAATAACCAGAGATAGCCAGTAACTGCAATAAAAAAAAAAAAAAAATAAAAATCAGAAACTACACTGAAGAATCACATACTCAAAGAAATAACACTAGAAAATGGAATCATGGTCCATGTTTCCCCAGTTACCCAATTTTATAATTTTTTAACTGGAAGACCTTGAAGAAATGAAGAGAACTCACCAAGTCAACACAGGGGGGCACCTTATCTTAAAAGATCATAAAAATATAACCTAAACTAAATTTTCTGCTTTGGCATGAGTTTTTACTAACATTTCATTAACAGAATATTTGCAAATTAGATCTCTTTCCAAAAGGAAAAGAAAGTTGAGCCCCTGATATCACCAGGTGTAAGGTAGCTTGACCTTTTAAACAGGCCTTGAGGCATAACTTGGATAGTAGCTATGTTATGGGTAGTGGTTGTGTAGCCACTGTGCAAAGATACTTAAAGAGGACCTAGGAAGGTCTGTATGATTGAGTACTTGAAGATATTTCACCTCAGCTACCTAATGCAGATATAATTAGACAGAAAAATTAGACAGAAATGTACTCTTTAGAATGATAATACAGCATATTAGGAAACAAAAGTTCAAAGTGGATACTAATGGAGAGTCAAGATATTATATGAGGATACATAGATATAGATAGATACATTTTCAAAAACCAACACACTAAACCCAATAATACCCTACTTGCAGAAAAATTTCATTTCTGAAAGTAGACAACAATTTTTTTTTCTTGCGTTATTTTCTTCTGAGTAATTTAAATCTCTAATTCGGAGTATTGAGGAACCTGTATTTTTTTCAAGTATTGTCTAAAGTAACTTAATTTTGCTTTAACTTAAGGCCGCTTTACACATGGCGAGAATCGGCCAGATAATTGCTAACAAGTGTTCAAAGGAACGCTTATTATCCATTATCTGGCGGTGTAAAGGTGTATCGGCTAATATGACCTAAACCATTGTCTGCCGGCAGCAGGTTGCACCGTCTAAAATGCCTCTGCTGCTGGCAAACAATGATTCTGTATGGGGACGAGTTATGGTATTAGCCATCGCTCGTCCCCATACTGTGGAGGAGATCGCTGCATCACTGTAATTGGTGCGCCCTCATTCAATGACGAGCAGGCACTTCCTTCTTTCCTGACAATCGCCTGCTAAATTGTCCCCTGTAAAGGGTACTTAATACAAAAAAATTTACCTTGAATGCAGACTCTAAGCCAGAACAGTCTTTAAAAGCAAGACATATCATTGTTGCAATTTGAGTCTCAAGGTCTGAAACGTTAGCTTTGAACTCTGCATAATCCTTTTCAAACTCCTGTGAAAAGCAAGAAAATAAATGATACTTTATACAATCAATGTAAACATAAGTATCTTATACATATCCCTAATGAGAACATTTTTTTAAATGGTCACTAACGTTTCACACAAGTTTGCATACATCAATCGTAAAAGTGACCATAAGAAATTATCTAATATATCTTATCAGTGACAAATGTCTAGTTCTCATGTTATCAGTGGTTTACCTCCCAACCCCTTGCTTAATGCTTTTCTCTTTGAAATTTGCTTTGAATCAGTCCAGAACAGCTCAGCTCACAAAATGATCAGATTGTACATGTTAATAAAAGTCTTCTTAAATACTTCTCTAAAATGCCCTTCATAATCCTGGGGCTGCTTCTCAGCCAGTAAGAGGAGGTTAGGGAGCAGATTCTCCTCTACTTTCTGTGTGCATTGCATTTAGCATGCACAGGGGAAAGCTGCTAAAATTGTGAGATACAAGTGATGTAATGGGCAGAAATAGTTTATTCCTCATGTACACACACTGTACTACTGATTGATGTAAAGTTTGTTGAAAGGTTAAGCATGATTTAAAAGATTTCAGATTCAAATAATGGCACAATCCCAGACACCGGCATATTTAAGTAATGAACATGGGACTAGCACTGAATATTCAGACCCTATAATTGCAGTTTTCTTCTTCTTTCTTGTCAAGTCAAACTACACTCATTGACAAAAAATAATACACCAAGAAGGAGGAGTTGTTGGAATGGAATGAAACTTTATTGGGGTCATTTATCAAAGTCAAACATTTTACATTGGTCTTTGATAGGTGCATCTTCTGGCAATGCAGAGGCCAGTTTTAGGATGGAGCATGCACCTCATCATAAATTAGTCACTCCATGTGCCTAGATTGAAACCTACTCCAGTCCCAGGCTTGAGTAGATTTAAAATTTTATTTACACCTGGAAGCAGGCATAAATGTCAGTGAATTTGACAGGGCTGAAGGCCTGGACCCCATCACTCCCCAGAGCTGAGGATGGAATAAAAGTGCCCATGCGACAAAGTTTTGTTGCGTAGGAGTTTAAAAACTTGCAAAACTGGGTCTTGCGGCTTTTTTTTTTTTTAAATCAAAAACTGGCATAAACAATCTTAATGAATGACTCCCTATATGTGTGAATGTAATGATGATATATGTAAGTGAATACAATATTAGAGTGAAAGGATATGTTTATTGGAGAAAACTGTACAACAGAAAGGAGTCTCTAACCTGGACACAAGATGATATATGGTTGCGCATAGGGGCATACACAATGTGTGACCCACAATGTCATGCACATATCACAGAGCTGTTAGTGTCCTTCGTATTGCTACTAGGGGTGACTGACTGTCGTATGCAATGGCTCCCCATAGCATTACACCATCGGTTGGGACAATGTATCGCTCGAAACCAAAGTCAGGACTGAAGTGCTCATCATAAGGCCTTAAAGGGGTATTCTCATCTTGGACAATGGGGGCATATCGCTAGGATATGCCCCCATTGTCCTATAGGTGCGGGTCCCGCCGCTGGGACCCGCACCTATATCGAGAACGGGGCCCCCGAAGTGAAGAAGTGCGCACCGCGCAAGCGCGGCCCGCTCTCCATTCACTTCTATGGGGCCGCCGCAAATAGCCGAGCGCCGGCTAGCTCCATAAAAATGAATGGGAGCGCACTGCGCATGCACGGCCACCGCTCCCATTCATTTTTATGGAGCCGACGGAGATAGCCGAGCCAGCGCTCGGCTATTTCCGGCGGCCCCATAGAAGTGAATGGAGAGCGGGCCGCGCTTGCGCGGTGCGCACTTCTTCACTTTGGGGGCCCCGTTCTCGTTATAGGTGCGGGTCCCAGTGGCGGGACCCGCACCTATAGGACAATGGGGGCATATCCTAGCGATATGCCCCCATTGTCCAAGATGAGAATACCCCTTTAATACTAGAACCCGATAGTTGTGGGATCCCAAACTGTACCTAAATTTGTTGCTAAAGACAATACAGTTCCAGTCAGTGGCAGTCCAGGTCCAGTCCACTGCAAACAAGGGAGATGGTGGCTAGCTGTCAATGGCAGGACACATATGGGGCGCTATTACACAACATTTACTTCTGCCAAGCTCCTGGAAACGGTCTTGACAGAGAAAGACGTGTGTAGGTGCCACCTGTGTCTGGATGGTGGACAACGAAACTGTGAGAGCTGCTCTTGCTTGTCAGCAGATCAAGCGATCCTCTCTACTTGGTGGGTCGTAGAGGCATGTCTAACAGTCAACATTTTTTTAGTTTTTTTTTTATTTGATTCATCTCTTACTCATTACTAATATGACCACTCTTATGGTACAGAATATCTGCAGAGGATCGAGCTGAAGAATGCAGTTGGTTTTGTGGTGACGCTGATGATGGCTTCACAGTGGATCTTTCAACCTTTACATTGCAAAAGTAGAAATCCACTGGTAAAAGCCACAGCAACAATTACCATGCTGGAATTCAAAATTCTGCTTATGCTTTCTTTTGGCTGAGTGTGAAAGAGAATTCTAAAATCTCATCCACTTTGCTTGTACTGTAAATGATGCAGATTTGCCATACAAACTTCCACTGTGGAGATATCCATAGCAATTGCACAACATGTGAATGTACTCTAACAGCTCCTATGTAGGGTTTCAATGGAAAAACATGCAGTGACACAAAATATGTAGATATGTTATTGCATTACAGAAAATCATCCATTCAGAAGCCTGAGAAAAGTGTGATAAAACCCCTGTTGGAGTTGAATTGGTCAGACTATCAAAGGAGTTTTTTTGAATCTGAGTGCCTGCTGTAATTGTATGCATACTGCATTTCATTCATTCTCTATGGGCCTGATAGAAATAGCCGAGTACAGTGCATTTGGGTGCTCAACTCAGGGGACATACTAAATAATTTTACTTTATACTTTTTTTGCTATTCATGTGATAATTTTTTTCTGATGTGTAACTTAAAGTCAGCATATTTTGTATATTAAACATTTAGATTATAAGCCCTCGCGGGCAGGGCCTTCTCTCCTTCTGTACCAGTTTATAACTCGTCTTGTTTATGCTTGGTACAATTGTCTGTATGTATGTATACCCCTTTTCATATGTACAGTGTCATGGAATGAGTGGCACTTTAAAGAGTAACATTTCACTACCAAAAATGAAATTTCTAACATATGTGATGCTGAAGGGCAGATATTCATGAAGCTGTATTTTTCAGTTAATTTTACCTTCCTGATGTCTGTATTCAGCCCTTAGCAACCATATTTCTCTGTGCCTCTATTTCAGCATCTTCCTAAGATGGCCTCTGCTGTTCTTCCTGTGGTGATCTTTGCCCTTCCTTGAGGCCATTCTGTATTCCCTCACTTCCCATAAGCCCTTGCTCTCCTCACATGAACTAGCATAGCGTTGCTAACGAATCGCGACTTCTCCTCTTTCACTCCTTTCACTCGCAGTAAAAGTACGCTAATTAGGTGAATTGGTACGCATTAGCATACAAATGCGTGCGCAGTAGCGTACAATGCATAGCATTAGCGTACAAATCATCAGATGCGTACTCTATTTACGATATTGTGCTGCGCTCACGCGATTCTCCTATGCATTAAGGCTGGGAGGAGGAGCCAGTGTCCTACTACACTGTGAACGCGCATCCAAGGCTGAGCTCCTCCCCCCAGAGCTCACCCGTCTCTTGTTTATCAGATAGAGAAGTAAAGAGAAAATTGCTGCACACAATAGCTGGAATGCAATTTAACATTTATTTAGGTTTTCCACATTTATTTAGGTTTTCCACACTGCCACTATACCCTTATCAGATTACGCCGCTGAGGAAGGTCCATCCGGACCGAAACGTTCGGCTTATACCTTGAAAGGGATCTATATTATACCTACTGATGGATCAGAATCACTATATGTGGAAAACCTAAATAAATGTTAAATTGCATTCCAGCTATTGTGTGCAGCAATTTTCTCTTTACTTGGACATTGTGACACTTCTAATCACTTTTTTGCTGGCACCAACTAATTTTCTTGAGAGTGCAAAATCCCAGTTATGACCAATTATCAGATAGAGAAGACGGACTACACATGGCAACTGTGTGAGAAGAGCCCTGCACAATGGTAAAGTGGCACACGTTTCTCACAGTTTTTCTCATGTGATTAAATTTTAAAACACTAAGACACATATACTATATGGTATACTATACCATTACAGTGTAAAGAATGAAACGGCAGTTACACTTTAATAATAATAATAAATAATAAAAATAATAATTGTTTAGTAGTTCTTTGTAATGGAATAACATTTTTTCCAGTAAAGGCGTTCATAAGAAAGTGATCTTTTTAAGGAAAGCAATACCATTTTTGTATAATCTGTTGGATCCTGGGTGTATTCTCTGAAAATCTTGCATCTCTCATTGAACTCTTCTTGAAGACCTACAACCTGTTCAGTCAAGGAGTTCCCTTTGCTACCTCCGAACTCCAGTTTTTCTAGTTTTTGAAACTCTATTGTTGTTTTCAGTATATCCTATAAAAAGAAAAAACATGAACATAAACATTTTAATAAGAAAAAGGTTTTATTTTATTCAGTACAGTTGAAAAATCATATTCACATCCAAGTTTTTATCCCTTGACCCACCTCCTCAGCCACCACAAACCTATGCCACAATTAATCCTATTACGTTCCCCTAATGATAACATTCATGGCAACAACATTACAGGAAATAAAGGCTATAGCCTTACTATATTGAGAATAGTGATTTTCTATACTTGGAACGTTAATACGTATTATTGGTTTCTTTATAATCATATATTGTGTCTGTCAATAGACCGGTAATCTGTATTAGCCTTCAAAGCATATGAAATCTCTATTGACAGCTGTGCCCTAGCATGTACATACCATATACAGTACTTATTATAACCTTACCGTTTTAAGAATAGAGGTTTTCTATACTTAGAAAGCTACTACATATTACAGACACAATATATGATTATAAAGACACCAATAATATGTATTAACTTTCTAACTATAGAAAACCTCTATTCTTAATATAGTAAGGCTATAGCCTTTTATTATGGTGTAAATAAGGGAGAAAAAAAATAACTGAAGAAAAAAAAAAACAGGATTTTTGTAAAACTTACCGTAAAATCCCTTTCTTGTGGCTTCATTGGGGGACACAGCACCAGTGGGATATAGGCAGCTGCCGCTAGGAGGCGACACTAGACAATCAAAAAGAGAGCCCCGCCTGGCAGCCTATATCCCTCCTACGGACACCAGGCTAGCTCAGTTTAGTTAATAAGCAGTAGGAGCCAAACAGAAAGATACAAACCAGTCTGAACCCGGGGACGAGAACTCAAGAAACAGCAAACAAGCCCGGGAAACAGAACAACCCAGAAAAAAACAGGGTGGGAGCTGTGTCCCCCAATGAAGCCACAAGAAAGGGATTTTACGGTAAGTTTTACAAAAATCCTGTTTTCTTGTGCCTATCATTGGGGGACACAGCACCAGTGGGACGTACAAAAGCAGTCCCAGAGGGTGGGGAAAAAGAACAATTCCCACGTGGCCAGCCTAACGTATGGCGGCCTGCAGAACCCTGCGGCCCAGACTGGCATCAGAAGAAGCCAGGATGTGGACCTGGTAAAACTTGGTAAAGGTATGCACCGAGGCCCAGGTGGCGGCTTTGCAAACCTGGGACACCGATGCATGATGGCGAACCGCCCAGGAAGCTCCCACGGCCCTGGTGGAATGGGCAGTGACCCGGAAGGGGGGGGACCTGTCCCGAGAGCGATAGGCCTCAGAGATGGCGGCCGTAATCCAACGCGCAATGGTCACCTTAGAAGCGGCAAGACCCTTGCGGGGACCCTCAGGGATGATGAACAAGGAATCCGACCGACGGAAGGGAGCTGTGAGAGACAAATAGACCCGGATAGCCCGGACAAGGTCCAGACAGTGAAGAGAGCGTTCCCTAGGATGGGAAGGAGCAGGACAAAGAGAGGGAAGGACGATATCCTCATTGATGTGGAAAGCCGAAACAACCTTCGGAAGGAAGGAAGGGAGAGGGCGCAAAACCACCTTATCCTTGTGCAAGACAAGATAGGGGGAGCGACAGGAAAGAGTGGCTAACTCAGATACTCGGCGGATGGATGTAACCGCCACCAGAAAAGCGACCTTCCAAGAGAGAAGACGCAGGGAAACCTCCCGCAAGGGCTCAAAGGGGGGACCCTGGAGCACATCGAGCACCAATTTAAGATCCCAGGGCTCGATGGGGGGGCGGAAGGGGGGATTCAGACGAAGAACACCTTGCAAAAAGGTCTTCACCTGGGAGCGCAGAGCCAAAGCCCTCTGAAAAAGCACGGACAGGGCGGAGACCTGAGACCGAAGGGTAGAATGGCTGAGACCCTGGTCAAGGCCGGACTGTAAAAAAGAGAGGACCTTAGGTGTGGAGCAAACGAGAGGATGCACACGACGTTGCTCGCACCAAGAAAAAAAGGATTTCCAAACCCGATGGTAAATGCGAGCCGACTGAGGCTTGCGGGCCCTAAGCATAGTCTGGATAACAGACTCAGACAGACCCCGAAATCTCAGCACCGCGGCCTCAACAGCCAAGCCGTCAAATTGAGCTGAGGTAAAGTGGGGTGGAAGATCGGCCCTTGAGAAAGGAGGTCTGGCCGCAGGGGAAGACGCCAAGGGGCGTCGGCCAGGAGGTGGATCACGTCTGCGTACCAGGACCGGCGAGGCCAATCCGGAGCGATAAGGATGGCGGGAACGCCGAGAGCCTTCAGCCGTTTGAGGACCCGCGGAAGAAGAGGGAGCGGGGGAAACAGGTAAATCAGGGAGAACTGATCCCAAGGGGTCACCAGGGCGTCCACCGCGAACGCGCGGGGATCCCGAGCCCGAGCCACGTAAGTGGGGAGCTTGTGATTGAACCTGGACGCGAACAGATCCACGTCGGGGAAGCCCCACCGACGGCAAACCTGACGAAACACCTGTGGATGGAGAGACCACTCTCCGTGGTCCAGGGACTCGCGACTGAGATAATCCGCCGCCCAGTTGTCTACGCCTGGAATGTGGACGGCAGAGAGAGCCGGGACGAACCGTTCCGCCCAACAGAGAATCCGAGCGGCCTCCGCCATCACGGAGCGGCTCCTGGTGCCCCCCTGGCGGTTCAGATAGGCAACGGCGGTGGCGTTGTCCGTCTGAACCCGAACAGGGCGACCCCGGAGGAAATCGGTCCAACGAGTCAAGGCAAGGAATATTGCCCGAAGCTCCAATATATTGATGGGAAGGCGCGACTCCGGCAAGGTCCACGTGCCCTGAGCCGTCAGGACACTGAAAATCGCACCCCACCCGGTCAGGCTGGCATCGGTGGAGACGACCAGCCACTGGAGGGGGAGGAAGGAGCGGCCTTGAAGAAGAGCTGGAGACGTCAGCCACCAAAGCAACTCCCTGCGGACCGCCGGGGAGAGGACGATCTTCTTGTCCAGGGAGAGTGGAGACTTGTCCCACTGGCCCAGAATCGCTCCCTGGAGGGGACGAGAGTGGAACTGAGCAAAAAGTGACGGCCTCGAATGAGGAGACCATCTTGCCCAGCACCCGCATGCAGAAGCGGAGCGAACAGGGGGAGCCCGAGCGGAGTTTGGAGACAGCCGAGCGTAGGGAAGAGACCTTGTCGCGAGGCAGGAGAACCCGAGCCGTTTCGGTGTCGAACAACATCCCCAGAAACTCCATCGAGCGAGAGGGGAGCAGGGGACGACTTCCGGAAGTTGATCACCCAGCCGAACCTGGAAAGCAGATCGAGCGTGATCTGAAGGCTGGACTGAGCATCCTGTAAGGTGCGGCCCTTTACCAAAAGGTCGTCCAGGTACGGGATGACCGCCACTCCTCTGGCGTGAAGGAGAGCCATGAGGGGGGCAAGGGTTTTGGTAAACACCCGGGGCGCTGTTGAAAGACCGAAGGGCAGAGCGACAAATTGGAAATGAAGAGAACCGATGGCGAAACGAAGAAAGCGCTGATGACTCAGCGCGATGGGCACATGGAGATAAGCGTCGCGTATATCTATGGAAGCGAGAAACTCGCCCTGGTCCAGGGACGCGACCACTGACCGCAACGATTCCATGCGGAAGTGGCGGAGGCGGACATAGCGGTTGAGGTGCTTCAGATCCAGGATGGGCCGAACAGAGCCGTCCTTTTTGGGGATGGTGAACAGGTTCGAGTAGAAGCCCTGAAAACGCTCGGAGGGGGGGACAGGAACCACAACCCCCTGAGCAAGGAGGTGATGAACAGCGCGGGAAAGAGCCAAAGCCCTGCAGAAGAGCGGGGGATCCAAGACAGGAAAAAACGAGGAGGCGGAAAGGACGCAAACTCGATTCTGTATCCGGAAGACACCACCTCCCGTACCCACGCGTCGGTGACGTGGGCGAGCCATACCTCCTTGAAGGAGAGCAGACGACCCCCCACTCGGGGAAAAGACCCGAGTGGGGGAAAGCCTTCAGGAAGAAGGCTTGGGGGCAGGGCCCTTGGAAGGGCGGGAGCGCGGCTGCCAGGACGGCCGGGGCTTAAAGGAGGGCTTCCCGGAAGAGGAGGCTGAGGGAGCACCCCTTGAGGACTGCTGACGAGCAGGGGCTTGGAAGGAGCGAAAGCGACTGGAACGCTTCGGAGGCTGGGAGCGCCTGGGCCGGTTCTGTGGCAACAAGGAACTCTTGCCACCGGTGGCGTCAGAGATAATCCTGTCCAACCGCTCCCCAAAAAGCCTGTTTCCTGTAAAGGGAAGACAAGTAAGAGCCTTCTTGAGGCGGCGTCAGCCGACCACGATTTCAGCCAAACAGAACGACGAATGGCAACGGAGTTGGCCACAGCCCGAGCAGACAGGCGGGCCGCCTCCTGAGAAGCATCACACAGATACTTAGAGGCATGAAGGATCTGTGAGGCTAGAGAAAGTAGATCCTCACGAGGGGCCTCCGAGGAGATGTCACGGACCAGTTGCTTGGCCCAAGCGGAGCAGGCCTTACTGACCCAAGACGCCGCAAAAGTAGGGCGAAGGGCAGAACCCGCCGCAATAAAGACGGATTTGGAGAACGTGTCAATCTTCTTGTCCACGGGATCCGTCAGGGACGCACCGTCCGCTAAGGGGAGGGTGGTAGACTTAGACAGCCGGGAGACAGGGGGGTCCACAGTAGGTGGAACCGTCCAGGCGGAGACTAAATCCGCAGCAAACGGAAACAGAGCTTCTGCCCGCTTAGAGGAGGGAATGCGCCGATCGGGGTGCTTCCATTCCTTGTCCAGGAGATTCTCAAAGTCCTTATGACTAGGGAATACCAGCGGTTGCCGCTTATGGCGACTAGACGAAACTTCGCCTCTGGCCGCAGAGGGAGATTCGTCCCGGATATGAAGTGCGTCCCGTACTGCACGGACCAAGGCTTGCACCGCAGAGGCCAAATGGTCCTCCCTGTCAGACTCTGAGGCAGAGTCACAGGAGTCCCCCGAGACGTCAGAGAGGTGTTGGTGAGAACCGCTAGCAGCGGACCTTTCCGGGGAAAGGTCAGAGGAACACCGGGAAGGTGACCGAGAAGGGGAACGCCGACGCCTCTTGGAGGACCGTCCCCTGAGGAGGGGCCGCAGAGGGGGGCGCCTGGGACGGCAACCGGTCAATGGCGTGGATCATAACCTGAGACAACTTAGAGAGGTCACCGATCGCCTGGGTCAGGGACCTAGCCCACTCGGGTGGGGCCGCAACCGAGCCAGAAGGAGCGGGAGCCTCAGTGGGAAGGGTACCAAGGGTAAGGCAAGGCCCACACAAGGAGCCAGACTGACCGCTAGGGAATTTTTGACTACAGCGAGCGCACGCAAAGTGCGTCGCCACAGCCACCGGAGCATGCTGCCTTGGGGGGTCGTCCCGGGGACCAGACATGGTGAAGGGCCCAACGGACAAGCAATAGCCTGAGGAAAGAGGAGTATCACCCACTGGGTGCCTACCAGATCCTGGAGCAGCAGTGCAAGCACTGGAGAAAAACGCTGCAGACCCCTAGAGGAGCTGTATCCCACTGGAGCTGTGCCGTGCGGACCCCTGAAGGCAGAGTAGATCGGCCGAAAACAGTCTCTGGAGCAAAGCCACCGCAGAATGGAGACTGAAGGCAGGCCCACCCACAAACAGGAGGGGGCTTAAGAGGAGAAGGAGCCCGCCGGCGGGAACAGGAAAGGGCCGGCAGAACAGCGGGCGGGTGCGCCGCCCAGCGTGACGTCACTGGGAGGCGCCCGCCCACATGCGGCCTAGCGAGGCGAAAAGCCGCGGCCTAAATTAGGGAAGCGTCCGGCCGAAGGTGCGGCGCGGCGCGCCGCCGGAAGCACAGGAAACACCCGGCGCGCCGCGTCTGCTCCGCACAGAAGGAGGAACAGAGAGACCCCGGACCAGGGGGCAGCCCGGAGAACACGCGGGAGGCCGAGGAAGACCGGAGCACCGCAGCCACCTGAGGAAAAGGCCCTGCATGTGGGCTAGGAGAAGACCGGGAGGTCCCCAGGCAGCTATACAGGGAGAGGGGGGGGGGGGGCAACATACTCACCGCTCCGACGTCTTCAGGTGCGCGCAGGGTCACCCCTTCAGTGACCTCGCACCGGAGTGGGGCACTGGCATCCAGCTGCAGGGAGCAGCTACAATGGGGGACGGATGACCGGCGCAGGGAGAATATAACATATTCTCCAGGCACCCTCAGGGGGGACTACGTCTGAAGTGGCTTTCCACGCCGACGGCCCCCCTGATAACCTGAAAGAAAAAAGAAAGAAATAAAACTAAAAATAAAAAATCAGAGGTGCAAAGCACCAGTGTCTACCTCCTACGGACACTAGACTAAAAACTGAGCTAGCCTGGTGTCCGTAGGAGGGATATAGGCTGCCAGGCGGGGCTCTCTTTTTGATTGTCTAGTGTCGCCTCCTAGCGGCAGCTGCCTATATCCCACTGGTGCTGTGTCCCCCAATGATAGGCACAAGAAACTAAAAATTTCTCCTGAGATTTGAATCTGGGGCATCAACTTCCAAGGTTGACCACTTACTTCGCTATATCATATTGAGAAGAGTGGTTTTCTATACTTAGAAAGTTAATAATAAATACTACTGGTTTCTTTATAATCATATATTGTTCCTCTGAATAAACCAGTAAGATGCATTAGCTTTCTATGCCTAGAAGACCTCTATTCTGAACATGGTAAGGCTATAGTAAGTAGTTTATATGATATGTACATACTAGGACATAGCTCTGTCCTCAGCATGCTGATATTTAGCCTTGTCAATCAAGGGAAGGGGGGGATGTGAAGAGCAGTGCCCCAAGGATTCAGCTCCACACCTTGGTGCTCCAATGTGCACATTTGCATATTAATAAAATGCAGATTTATCTGCAGCTGTTTAACATACGGAAAGAATAAAGGTATAATTTTAAATCAGTATGCCTTGTTTAATTGGGTTTTTCATGCTGACAGACGTTCTTTAAGGAGACCAGCAGTGTATGAAACCTTATTGGCAATGCTCCATGGGGAAATAGGATGTAAAGGAGAATCTGTGAACGAAAGAAAAACGTCTCACTAGCGCCACCTTTTGGAAGGGACTGCCTATGAGTCAAAATCTAACTTCTAACAAGGGCCTTTTACAAGGGCAGATCATAGGGTGAACAACAGCATTTGCGAAAGCTCATTACCAATCATCACCCTATGTAAAGGTGCCCAGCGAGCAGCCAACAAATGAGCAAACATTCGTTTTTTGACGGATTGCATCTTTTATGTGCACACAAAACAGCCCTGTTTGGAAGCACATTGCCCCATGTAAACAGGGCATGTGATGTCAACAATAATGTAAATGAATTGCCACATGAACAATTGTAAATTAAAGATAATCCATGAGTCCATTTGTTCAGGGAATTAGCTGCCCATGTAAAAGATCCTTAAAGGGGAATTATGGTTACATTAAGTTATCTCCTATCCACATTATAGGGGATAACTATTAGATTGACAAGGGTCCTACCAATCCCCACCACCTGCAGCCCCCTGAAATGAAAGAAGTGGGCGGTTGGGCATGCATGCAGTCACTCCATTTATTTCTATGGGAATTTCAGAGATAGCTGAGCGCTCTGTGGAGAGGGGGATAACTTGAAGGGGTTGTCCAAGTTATTTTTTTTTGTTCTTTGTATGTTTCTAAGTAATCAAATGTAAAAGCCTTACCATGCGCTTACTGCATCTACAGTTGCTGCTTTCTCAGATTTCACTGAGGGTCACAAGACCTGTGATGTCAGCTTCTCTCCCTGCTCTGATGTTTCACGCACAAGCCTGAGAGAGCAGATATGTGTCTGTACACAAGACGTCACTGTGTTGGCCATGCCCCCCTGCACTGGCTGAGCTGCCGTCTGCTCTCTCCCTGGATAAGTCAGGAAAAACTTTAACCCCTTCAGTAGCACAGACTCAGGGCTGAAGGCTTTACTGAGCAGCTGCTCATGAACAGGTAGGGGGGAGATCCTGTGTGTATCAGCAGTGTCATTGTACAGCTGGGACTTGAAGTCCTACACATACAACATGCTGCTGAGTATCCCAGCAGGTAGACATGTCACTCAGGGTAGACTTATTCACTCCCTTTGCAGAGCAGGGGGAGGGGCAGAGATTGTTGTTACTGCAGCTAAACAAAGGGCCAGAAGAGAACCAAGGAAATGAGGAAATATAAATTTTTTTTTGCCCAAAACTTGCTTAGCTTAGTTATATATTGCTGCCCATCAGATTTGCAGTGCTATATATTTTTTTTCATAACTCGGACAACCCCTTTAAATGGGTATTCCGGTTGCATGAAGTTATCACCTATCCATAGGATAGGAGATAACTATTAGATTGTGGGGGTCCTACCGTTGGAACCCTGCCGATCATGAGAACCAGGGCCCCATACCTTCTGAAAAGAACAGAGTGGATGGTTGCACATGCGCATGGCTGGGCTGCTTCATTCATCTCTATGGGAGTTTCAGAGATAGCCGTTTAAAGTGTTTGGCTATCTCCGGAATGTCTATAGAAATTAATGGAGTGGCCGCACACATGCCGAAAAGGTAGTTCCCTTCTTTGCAGGGGGGCTGCAGGGGGTACAGAGACCCTCGTTCTCGTGAACGTGGGGGGTCCTATCGGTAGGACCCACACCGATGCAATAGTTATCCCATATCCTGTGGATAACTTTTACCTACCGGAATACCCCTTTAAAGTAACTAGAATTCTCCTTTAAATGCAAATCAACTTGCTAAACTGTCAATTGGTCAATGTTATGGGCAGAAATCTGCCTAACAGAATCCTTAAACTTTGCATGTCCTCCCTGTGTTTTCCCCTAACATTCAAATAACATTATGACAGGACAAATGGTTCCCTATGAAACTGACCTCAATGCCAAATGAGATTGGGGAAATTACGTTATATGGTAATGAGAGACTCTAATCTATGTGCAGTGATGCGGGATATGAGCAATTGGTAATATTAATATGGTTTTCTGAATTACAGTGAAAAGTAACTATTCTAAATACAAATATTTGAAATGGTATTATCAATTTATATTATAAACATCGCCATTAAAAATGAGAAAAGATTCAGGCATTTTTGAGGAACACATGAAACGCAACAGAAATTGTGCATTGGGGCACTTAAATTTATTTCAGGTTCAAAGCCTTAAAACATAATATCTACCTATATATCCAATTAAACATAATTGTTGTGGTCAATGACTGCGTCCAATGAAACCAATTACACTAATAATTATAATGATTAGAAGAATGTATTATATAAGGTAGAATGCAAGTCTTATGTGAGGAGAGAATGTGGTGTTTTTAATAAAAAGTGTTGTGTAGGTCGGCTCACTTACAATTCACAGCATATAAATATAAGTATTTTTAGTTCTCGTATCTGAATAGGATACAATTAAAAGAATTAAATACCTCAATCTTCATTAAACGCTCAAGAAATCTGTCATATCTAGCAAACACCAATTGAGAGCGAAAATCCCAAGGTTTAAATTCATTACTGTCTCGGTAAAATGACCCAAGATTGTTTCTGTGACTTTGAAATGAATGCTTGAAGGTCCTAAGGACATTCACTGCAATTTGTACATGCTCTAGTGCGTCCTCCGTTTCCTCTTTGAAAAGATCTTCTGGTGAAAGATACAATTTTGCCTAGAATTTAATGAGCGACAATCAGACTTTATGTTAGAAACTGAACAAAAATAATGAATAAGACAATGAACTATACCCTGAATTCAATGAAAAAAATCAGCTGCACAGAAAATGATCAAAACATAATCTGTCTTTTCAGAACATAAACTTTTCCGAACAATTACACGTGTATGTGTTCCATACGTACTGTAATTATCTTTTCTATGTACTTACCACAGCTATGACCAACGAACATGATGTCAGAGTGCTGCTGCCTCTTCGAACAGCTGATCGTCAGGTGTGGCAGGAGTCTGACTCCCACATCCGGATCCTGGAAAACCCCTTTAACCTATTCCCTGCCAAGGAAGCATCTCATATGTGCTTGCCGGGTGGCCCTTCAGTAGCCAAGGATGTATTTCTTATGTCCTTGCTACTGATGGTTGGGTTCCAGGCTGCAAGTGAACTCTTCTTTTAAAGCTGACAGTCCTAGCCACAATGCATCTAACTTACAGCCCTTAGAAATGGGTCCCAGGTAAAGCAGCATATATCTGCAGTTCTCACTCCTGACCCAATTTCTAAGGGCTATCTCTCATGATCAGGAGTTGTTAGAACTCTTATCATGGTCTTGTTTTAAAGCTTGCTTAGGTTATCAGCCTTAAAACAAGACCTGGCTTACACCTCTCACTGTTATACAGCCCAATATATTCCAGGATAAACTGCCCTCCCTCCTTCAGCCAGTGGTGACATCAATCAAGGTAGAGGAGCAGCCAGTGGGGGATGTGTTGATAGGCTGCAAAGAGGTAAGACATAGATTCTCTATCCCTGGGCATCCCAGGGGTAGGATAACATGGACTTCTCTGCATGTTATCATCCCCATCAACAAGAGAACATGCTTGCTCTTCAATTGCCAAATATGTTTTTTGTGCATTTCCTGATGCCTATGCTCCACTCTTCATTTCCAAATTTTAGCAGCTAAGTGGGTAGTATAATTCTCTTCCATCATTATTTAACAATGAAGATAATGGCAAAGATTTACAACTTTACATCAGGAATTTGATTAAACAAGATCACCCTATATAATGCATTCCAAATGCGAAACATAAGATTACAATACCTGATCAATGAGCAAGTTGCAGAACTCTTGCAGGAGAACAATAATCCGCGCAGGAGTGTTGTAAAATTCGGAGTGACTCCAGATCAGGCATATAGTGTGAAATAGAGGAGGAATTAAAACACGTATCTGAGGAAAGTCCGTCTCCTCTAATAACCTGATATGTGAATCTAATGTTCTCAAGTGCAAGTCAATATCTTCTGCTTCAACAAGAGCTGAAACAAACAAAAAGTAATGTCTATTATGTATGAGAATGTTTTATTATAGGTTGTATCATAAAACACATTTAGTACAGATGTTCTAGTCTAGATGACATAGCTAGCTGAACTAAAGCCATAGTGGTTTCTACTTGTTTTTCTTTGTCCTCTTCTCTTTTTCTCCTTCTCTTCTTCCTTTCTGTTTTATATTCTTCTTTTTATCTTTTTTTCCCCTTTATCTATGTATTTTCCTAGACTTTTTCATTTGTTTAATGATCAAATTGTCCTCCTTAAGGTCCTTTTACACGGGCCGATTATCAGCCGAAAAATCGTTCCTAGGAACGCTAGTGCCGATAATCGGCCCGTGTAAAAGTGGCCCTAATCAGCCGACGAACGAGCAAAACGCTCGTTCGTCGGCTGATTGGATCTTTTGTAGAAACCAAAAGATCCAATCTGTCGGGCGCACATCGCCCTGTGTAAACAGGCGATGTGCGCCTGACAGTATGGAGCTTCCCGACCGCACGAGCGATACAGCGATCACTCGTGCGGCCGGGCGCTCGATTCGTCGGGCCGTGTAAAGGCTCCCTGCCCGAGCGCCGATATCGCTGATCGGCGCTCGGGCAGGGAGAAGAATCGGCCCGTCTAAAAGGGCCTTTAGATGCAGTAGGGTTAATAATGCAGAGCCATTGTACTACCTTAGTCAAAAAACGCAAATATATGCATATCCTGACCCGAATCATCATTCCCTGATGCTGCATTTATTTATCCAGGTCTTTGTTGACTGCTGTTATACCTTCTTTAAAAAACTTTAAAGGGGTTGTCAGAGTTATGAAAAAAAATATAGTACTTTAAATCTGATGGGCAGCAATATATAACTAAGTTAAGCAAGTTTTAGGCAAAAAAAAAATCTATTTCCTCATTTCCCTGGTTCTTTTCTGGCCTTTGTTTACATGCAGTGATAATCTCTGCCCCTCCCCCCTCTCTGTAAAGGGAGTGAATACAAGTGCTGAGTGACATGTCTGTTTGCTGGGATACTCAGCAGCATGTTGTATGTGTAGGACTACAAGTCCCAGCTGTACAATGACACTGCTGATACACACAGGATCTCCCCCCTACCTGTACTTGTAGTTTGCATCTCCTCCAGATCAGCTTTGTGTCTGTAGGGTGAGGAGGGCAGATCCTGTGTCTCTTTACATCTGCAGCTGCTGTTGTAAAGCCTTCAGTGTGTTCTGGCTGAAGGGGTTAATGTTTTATCTGAAGGAATCCAGTGAGAGAGCAGCAGCGGCAGAGCAGGGGGGATGTGGCCAGTGACGTCTCGTGTACAGGCTGTTATCTGATCTCTGAGGCTTGTGCACGAAACCTCACACAGCAGAGAGATAAGCTGACATCACAGGTCATGTGACCCTGAGTTAAATCTAAGAAACCAGCAGCTTTAGAAGCAGAAAGTGTATGGAAAAGCTGTTGCATTTGACTAGTTAGAAACATACAAAGGACAAAAAAATAACTCGGACAACCCCTTTAAGAAAAACATTGAAACACAAGTACGCACTGTTCTGATAGTAGTTCCAGCAAGTTAAAAGTATGGTAATCTAATTATACCAATTTAAATACTGTTTAAAGAGGATCTGTTGAGTCCCTGGCAATGTCTTCTTCTTTAATTAGTTGTATTTCCCATGAAATAACAAATAACAAAACATGGATGACTAAATTGACAGCTGGGTGTTACCATTCCTAGTCAGTACAGTATACACCTACACCATCTGACACTGCCCAACCGGAGCTGACGGTGTCAGAATGTGTATAGATACGGCCTACTGGCAAGAGGAACATTACTAAACAAAGAAGCAAAATTCAAGAATTCGGTTTGTGCAGGGATGCCAACCATCCAGAAATTCCTGGAGAGACCATAAAAATTGAAAATAGGTGATTTTTTTGTGTGTGTGTCTGAATTTTTTTGATGCCTGTGGTACTTATATAACAGATCCCTGTGTAAATATCATTTTACAGTTCAGAGCAAATGCTGTTTATATCAGTAAATTGGCCTACATACATGTATTATTATCTTTATAATTTATTATGGCTTTCAGATTTGTCTGAAGAAAAAAAAAAGTGGTTGTCTGTGATTTTTAGGTAAGTTGTTGAAAATAAAAAGAAAAATTTAGGCTGGCAACTCTAGCTTTGTGCCACACATAAAACAGAGAAACAGGAGGGTTTCAAAAAGTGCTGGTGGTTCTTGGTGTTCAGGCATGGTGGTCTGCAATCCTGTACTCAACCAACACAAGCAGAGGGCCTCACTTTGATACAACCCGTCTACCACACTGGTTCGTAATTAATCCTGACACATAAGGGGAGATGTAGCAAAACTGGAGTATAGGAAAACTAGCAACCAATCATATGCCATCTTTCATTTTCCAAGGGAGCTCTGAAAAATGAAAGGTGGAATCTGATTGGTCACTATGGGCAACTAAGCCAGTTATTACCAGTTTTAATAAATCTCCCCCATAAGGTCTATAAATAAGTAGAGGAAAGCTGTTCTGCATCCCATCATTTATGCTACAGAAAAACAGATCACATCTCTGCAGAAGACTATGGTGCACATCTTCTGGAGGCTCCTGTCACATACTTGGGGACAGGTGCCAAGTATACACTCCAAACTTATAGGAAGAGAACACAGTCAATCTGCACCAGAAACTGCAAATACAGCTGCCTAGCAACATTTGAATGTGGTTTATATCAATAGGCTACTTTTCAGAGACCTACTTAGACAATTCAACCAAATCAAAGGCTACCATCAAGTTCATTCATATAAGAATCACATCACATATGGTTCCCCAGTGGAGGCATGTATGAAAGGCTCCAACTCAGCAGGCAATTATTGGGAAGGAACTGTTCTTTCCCGATAACTGCCTGCTCGTCAGCAGAAGTAAGAGCTGCATGTACATGCATCAATCACCTCCACTGTATTCGGACAAGTGATGGCTACTGCTACATGCGGATTTATAGTTTCTGGGTAGTAGATCCCTGTTTACACAGCATGATCTGCTCCCCATAAATGATGAGTTATGTGTCAGCATAAACAATGAGCTCACGCAATGAGCCAGCATTTTGCTCATTCATTGGGTGATCGGCAGCACCTTTAGGCTACTTTCACACTAGCGGCAGTCCTGATCTGGCAGGTGAAGGGTGCTGTCGGATCCGGACTGCCGCAAGGACATGTGTGGGGCCGGAACCGCGTTCCGGCCCCACACATGTCACACAGTACCATATACATACACACACATACACACAAACACATACATACTTACATACTCCAGGCAGGCAGGCAGGCCGCACGTCTTCACACCCAGGAGGCTCGCAGCTATGACTATTCCCTACAGCGCCCTCTGCTGGGCGCTGTAGGGAATAGTCATAGCGGCGCGCCTCCTGGGCATGAAGACGTGTGGCCTGCCTGCCTGCCTGGAGTATGTAAGTATGTATGTCTGTATGTATGTCTGTATGTGTAGGTGACGGATCCGTCCTGAACTCCATTGAAAGTCAATGGAGGACGAATCCGGTTACCATTGTGGTCACACCAGACGGATCCGCCCCCATTGACTTGCATTGGGGGTCATTCCAGATCAGTCTTGGTGCGGATGCCTGGACCGGAGAGCAAACCGCAGCATGCTTTCAGGAGCATTCCGTTGTCTTCAGTTCAGTTTTGTCCCTATTGACAATGAATGGGGACAAAACTGAAGCGTTTTATTCCGGTATTGAGCCCCTATGATGGAACTCAATACCGGAATTTTAAAACGCTAGTGTGAAAGTAGCCTTAGACAGGCCAATTAGCAGGAACAAGTGTTTGTATTAACGTTTGTTCATGATAATCGGTATGGCAAATCTCTGGTCTAAGCCTGTCTGAAAATACCTCCTGTAGAGCAGATTTTTCTGGTGAACATCTGGTCCAAGATGGTTACCAACATCTAGCTTGTGAAGTCAAGTGAGCCACATCACACCACTCTTGAACAAACCCTATATAAAATGTTAACATTTTGCCCTCCTAACACACGGGAGATGTTTAGTGTAACCCCTAGTACCACTTTTGTTACCATGCTAATTACATCCTCTTGTAATAGTGATCAAAGCTAGGGAAAAATTGCTAAAAATGTCATTGGGGTAGATCGCTTAGGGAGGGGGATTCCAGTTTGTTTAAGTCTATCCTAAGCCTATGCTGATTAATCCTGGCAGCTGTCATGGACTTGAATCATAGCAAGAGCTATAAAAGCAATTTACAGAAAAAAGGACTACACCTCAGGGCAGGGGCGTCACTATAATTCATAGAGCCCCATAATGAAAAAGTATTGGGCCTACACCACTTAGTGTATGAAAATTAAAACAGAAGTTGCATTAATTAAAAGGTAGGTATAAGGGCACCATATATCTGAAAACCCACATTAACAAAAAGTCTCCATATTGTTATTCCCCACAAAAAGGTACAATGTTCTTGCCTCTGATTGGGCCCCCCCCCAAACTTTTAGGCCTGTAAGTGCTATGGCTATAGTTATGCCTATGCTTCTGGGGGTGATCGGTTTAAAACTGAAGAATGAATGCCAGAATTTTTCAAGACTAGTGGTCAAAAAAACAAAAACAGAACACCCAAAAAACAACAGTAGATATGCTAAAGTGTACCAGAGGCATATACCTTCACACATACAGTATGCAGAACGTTACTGGGGAACTTACCATTTTTAACCTCTGTGATTATGTTCTGCAGTGTTGGATAGTAACTGCTCTCTTTTTCTTTCAAGATGGTAGACATTTTTTGAACAATTGGTGCTTGGAGCTAGAAGTGAAAAAAAAAAAAACAGGCTGAAAAAATAATTGAGTGACAAGCCCTGCTTCGGTGGCAGGCAGCCATGCAGATTGAAGATCTCACCTAAACGGTATCTTTACTTCAGACTGATCTTACACTGGAGTCTTTCTACAAACCTGACACATAATATCACTGCAGATTTTAGAATATGGTGCAGACTATCAAATCCACAACATGCCCTGTATGTCACAAACTAGTTGCAGATTCTCCATGGTGGGACATTTCCACTGGGTGTGGACTGTAGCCTTAGGTTATGCAGGGAGGACATACTGATAACCTGAAGTGCTCAATATTACTTTAAAAGTGATGTTATAAAACCGACAGGAAGATGGTGCTGAAGCGTTTGCATCTGCTGAGGCATTTAGATGTTTTGGTCAGCTTCATTTAGCCATTTTAAGTCAAGTTGTATATTGAAATCATCTGATCAGGTAACAGGACCTGGTTCTGTATGGCCATATTCATACTTCTTTTTTACTTAGAACACATAAAATTTCAGCAAAATAGCTCACATGCAAAACTATCTATAAGGGAAATGTACAAAAAAAGTAAATCTAATACTCAGTGCCAGAAACTTTCCAATATTCAAGAGTAAGGATGAGTAAATTAGTTTTACTGATATGTGATTTATTCAGAATTTTGCATTCACACGAAACCAAATTTTTTTTCGGGTTATCTCAGGCGAACGAGAGAGAGACTAGCTCACAAATGTGTGTTTCTCAACAATATATGTGCGTTGTAAGGGGTACTCTTTCTCATTATGAAGAAAGTACATGTTAGACATGATAATTTGCATGTATTTTCCCCAGAAATCAAGAGGAGCATTGTCTAGCCTACAATACTCATTGTGGATATCAACTGGTCTCCCTAATAGAAATATTACTCACCCACATGTTCCCCATAAGGCCTTGCAACTAGAAAAGCTGTTCTCATCTGCTTTACTCTGATTAAGGATGCTTGTCCTGAAAGAGCTAGTTGCAGATGTGAGGCTGGCTTAGCTATTTTTCTAGCTTTGTTACATACGCATGTTTAAAAGGCATCTCTGCCGATCAACTATGAGAAGATAACACAGCACTCATACAAGTTCAGTGTTCTCTTTACTGTTTTCACACTTGCTGTGCAGTAGTGCTCCTTCCATTCACCTGAGGATACATCATCAGTATAGCAAAACCAGACAACACCTTTAGAAATTTTATTTCACTATTTTAGATCAACTTCAGATGAACCAGAGAGACCTCCAAAGTAACCTTCAACTGAAAGTGCGACAAGAGAATTACAACAGCCCACAAAGCTTACCCCTCTCTCAATGAAACATGGGAGCGTGTTCTCTTTCCAGAAGGACAAGAGAATCAGAATGTCTCAAGAGAAAAGTTTGCCTTACTTAGTTGACGGGCCTTGTGGAGTACTACTACAATGAGTATTGTATGCCAGGAGACACTACACTTGGTTTCTAGGAAGAGTATATGCAAATTGCATATCTTAATTCTTCTGGCATTAGGTAGCATATCTCCCTTTTCTTTTTTGTCAGGCAAGCTCATTTGCATTCCTTTGGCTTTCTGGGAAAGATATTCAAATTAGCTTTTCTTCTAAAACAGAACAGATGCTAATCTTTTGTCATGCCAGACGAATTAAGATATGCAATCTCTCTCCCTCTCTCCCCCAGTAAAAGAGTACTGCATGTAAGGACTTCTTAGGCTACTTTCACACTAGCGTTTTAAAATTCCGGTATTGAGTTCCGTCATAGGGGCTCAATACCAGAATAAAACGCTTCAGTTTTGTCCCCATTCATTGTCAATGGGGACAAAACTGAACTGAAGACAACGGAATGCTCCTGAAAGCATTCCGTTCCGTCTTCAGACCGGAGAACAAACCGCAGCATGCTGCGGTTTGCTCTCCGGTCCAGGCATCCGCACCAAGACGGATCCGGAATGACCCCCAATGCAAGTCAATGGGGGTGGATCCGTCTGGTGTGACCATAATGGTAACCGGATCCGTCCTCCATTGACTTTCAATGGAGTCCATTACGGATCCGGGTACACATAGACACATACAGACATAACATACACCACACATAAAGACATACAAACACACATACATACTTACATGCTCCCCGGCAGGTCTTCGGAGCGTCAGGACGGCTCACACAGGTCACGATTCCCCACAGCGCCCTCTGCTGGGCGCCCGGTGGAATCGTCAGATGACGATTCCACAAGCGCCCAGCAGAGGGCGCTGTGGGGAATCGTGACCTGTGTGAGCCGTCCTGACGCTCCGAAGACCTGCCGGGGAGCATGTAAGTATGTATGTTTGTTTGTATGTCTATATGTGTGTGTATGTTTATGTGTATGTATATGTATGTACTGTGTGACATGTGTGGGGCCGGAGCGCGGTTCCGGCTCCACACATGTCACTGCGGCAGGGCCTGATCCGGCAGCACCCTTCACCTGCCGGATCAGGCCTGCCGCCAGTGTGAAAGTAGCCTTATACGTCAAAATAAACTGTCCAAAGGGTTGAATCATTAGGTCTGGACTCATACAATGATCCCCCTACAAAATGTGCTGTTGCAGATACCAACCAACCTTGTCACCAGCACCATAGTGTCCAGACTGTGGCAATAGGCTAGTAAGAAGTAGGTACTATGTGGTCATCATTAGACTGTACATATTGGCCTCTTACACCTAAAACCGTGCATCTGAGCTCACATGATGGCAACAAACATACAGTATGCAAATTGTTAATTTTTAGAACCATATTTAAAGGAGTTGTCCACCAAATTATATATATATATATATATATATATATATATATATATATAGAGAGAGAGAGAGAGAGAGAGAGAGAGAGAGAGAGAGAGAGAGATACACACATTTTTTTCTTTAATGGTTTAAAATGGAAAAATTACACTGGCTGGAGCAGGTCACCACTGCAGCCAGGCAAGCATTGCTTTTTACATTTTTTTATGTATTTTGGCATTTTGTGCACAGCAAAAGATGACAGGAATTAATAATAATCAGCAGAAGACTAGAGGTGACTTAAAGGAAATGTGTCACCAAAAATCTGCTAGTTAAAACCAGATAGTAGCACACCTCCTTTTTTTATCTTATCTGTTTTTATTTTCTGATTACAGATTTTTTTATTCTACTTTCTGAACCTGATAATGGGGGCGACCATCTTGTCTGAGCTGTTCTTAACAGCATTTACATAGCATTAAAAAAAAATTGCTTCATGGCAGCCACATGGGCCACAGACACACTGGACAGGACTGCTTGACTTATCAACTTGACTGCTATGGGAGAGTTTTCTGGGCATGCTCTGTGACCTGTGCAGAGGTCATTGTACAAGGAGAGAAGAGATAAGCTTTGACAATCACCTACTGTGAATGGTGGATACTGACTTATCTATACCACAGAGGTGATATCTCCTTATTATTACAGGCAGATTTAGAATAAAACAGTAAAGTGATCTGTACAGACCAATAAGTGGCGCCTATTATTAGGTTTAGGGCTCATGCACACGACCGTATGTATTTTGTGGTCCGCAAAAACGGATCCGCCAAAAATACAGATAACGTCCGTGTGCAGCTGGCCCCTAATAGAACAGTCCTACTGTCATACGGAAATGGAATGCACACGGAGTAACTTCCAGTTTTTTTTGCGGACCCATTGAAATGAATTGTTCCGCATATGATCCGCAAAAAAAAAAAACGTAACGGACACGGAAAGAAAATATGTTCGTGAGCATGAGCCCTTAGGCTGAGTTCACACTTCATTGATTTGGATCCGTTATGGTGAGCCAAAACCAGGTGTGGGTCAAAACCAAAGAATAGGTACAAATCAAAATCATTACACTGATCTCTTCGGAGGCTTCACTACTGGTTTTGGCTCACAATAACTGATGGAAATAACTGATCAAATAACTGAAGTGTGAACTCAGCCTTAGGATATATCCACACGACAGTCGTTTTTGCGGGCTCCGAGCCGCATATTTTGCGGCTCAGATCCGGACCCATTCATTTCTATGGGGCCGCAAAAGATGTGGACAGCATCCGTTGCACCGTGCCGTGGCCCTGCAAAAAAAAAAATAGAACATGTCCTAATCTTGTCCGAAATTGTGGACAAGAATAGACATTTCTATGATAGTCCTGGCATGTGCGGTCCACAAATTGCAGAACGCACATGGGCTGGTATCAGTGCTTTGCGGATCCGCAAAACACAACGGTCGTGTGAATGTAGTCTTAGTGGCCAGTGTGAAAACTGCAGGATTTTATGATTTTTGCTCAAATATCAATGTTCACATGGAAAATTAAAAATAACATCAAAAACATTTAAAAAAAGAAACATGTTAAACATAAAAACGTGATTTTCAGATGACACGTTCCCTTTAATGATCAGATACAAAATACATTGCAACAAACCATCAGACACGGGGGCCATGTATAAAATGTATGAGTAATTAAAGGAAGTGGTGTTGTCCAAGGAAACCATACAGACTGCAACTACCACTTTGCACGTGAAGCCATGAATGTGATCCTGTGACCAGATGCTATTGGTCTCCACTACTTTTTTTTTAAAATAAACTGTTTAAAAAAAAAACATAAAATGCTGGACATACCTGCTCATAAATTCCAGCAAGATTCTCCCTTCTTGCTTTCCAGAAATTAAGCTCTAGAGACGGTCCTGGATTGAGACCTTTTAGAAGAGGCTGTGCAGAATCTGTTTCAATGACATCTCGCACTTGATACGACCACTTTATCAGCATAGATTCAAATGCATGGAGCGCTCCTCTGTCATACACATTCTCTCTGACAAAAAAATGCGAATATATTAAAAGGGTACAAGGCAACAGTGTTCAGCCGCTGTCAACAATGGGTTTCCTCCAGGTACTAAAATTTGTTCTCACACTCCAAACTTACATTAGTAACATAGTTTGCAAGGCTGAAAAAGGGCATACATCCATCCAGTTAGTCAGCCAGTGATTGGCAGAGCAGACCTTTAGTGTTTTCAGTTTATTGAACCAAGACAGGAAGTGCAAAGCAGCCGGGGGAATCGGTGGAGTCACTAAAGCCTGTGGCCGTTTTAATTCTCTCTGAAAGACCCCTTTAATTGGGGGTAATGTGTATGTACATATTTGAGATTGGGAACATGATGTTACAGTGGCGGTCCGCAGCTGCCGTTGCTCTGCTCACCTCTCCTAGGGACACAGACCAGTCTGCTGCCGCCATCTCCTCCTTCCCAGTGGACCAAGCTGCTGGGTTTGCTCTGTCCCTCTACGCAGGCTGAGAGAGGCCTACTTGCCAGCAATGCCTATCTTCCCCTGCCCATAGGGTGTGTATATGCTACCTCTGGCCAGCACACGTGCACCTTAATCTTCACCAAACAATGGCTGGCAAACCTGTGGTACTTTAGGCACTTTTTTCCCTTGTGGAAAGGTGCCTGAACAGTAAGTTCATAGCTTGCTAGTTCCTGCAAGGGTGTGCTGTATTCGCTTGTCTACCGATTTCTGCCCATTTCCTGGATATTGGCCCTCTGATGCCTGACCTGACCTCTGTACTGGCCCTTGACTTCCTGCCATTACCCTGTACTGTTTATTGGATTATTTGTACTCTGCCTGCCCTGACTACCATTTTGCCTGATCCCTCTTAGTGCTTTGCACTGGTGTCTCTTGACCTTCCCCATGGGTCAGCTGTCATACAAACAGACTGCTAAGAGGTAGCAGCCTGGGGGTTCACCTGCAGAGAATTGCATATTGCTGTACATGGGAGACTATCATATCTGAGCACTGCCAGGATAGCATCCTTAGGCTACTTTCACATTAGCGTTTTTTTATTCCGGTATTGAGTTCCGTCATAGGGGCTCAATACCGGAATAAAACGCTTCAGTTTTGTCCCCATTCATTGTCAATGGGGACAAAACTGAACTGAAGTGAACGGAGTGCTCCTGAAAGCATTCCGTTCAGTTCACCTGCGTCTCCAGACCGGAGAGCAAACCGCAACATGCTGTGGTTTGCTCTCCGGTCTGGGGATCCGGAACAAGACGGATCCGGCATGACCCCCAATGCAAGTCAATGGGGATGGATCCGTTCGGTGTGACACAATAGTAAACGGATCTGTCCTCCATTGACTTTCAATGGAGTTCATGACGGATCCGTCACCTTGCACTTTTCCCTCTTAGCCGCCTCATCTCCCTCCAGCAGGGGGCGCTGTGGGGAATCTTCCCATTGTGTGCGCCGTCCTCCTCTTCCTCCTGTAGTGTCCGTCTCAACAGGAGATGATGGAACAGGTCTGAAGCTGCTGGGACAGGTATGCCCCTTTGTAGTAACCCCCCCCCCTTCCTCAAGACAGTGTCTGACATGTGTGGGGCAACTGATGTGAGCAATTACAATCTATGTACATAGATGCAGAATACGGTGGTGCTATATACAAAGCAGAAAATAAATAGGATCACGTCCATGAGGTATGAATGTGGCCATACAGTACTTACTTTCTTTTAAAGTTTAACACACAATTGTTTTCTATTTTTCCTGCTTGTTGCATGTTTCTGTGTAAGGAGACTGGAACAATCAGGTAAATGTTTAATACTAATATACAAGGGGGGAGATTTATCAATAGTATTGGATTTTGCCTCTACAGTCTTTACTTTTTTTTTTAATTTGTCTTGAAGGAGTGACATCTTCAGGTGTGAATGCGCTTCTATTCTATCCTGGGAGTAGCATTCTTGTGCACTTTTGCCCCACCTATCTAAGGCTACTTTCACACTAGCGGCAGGCCTGATCCGACAGGTGAAGGGTGCTGCCGGATCAGGCCTGCTGCAGTCACACAGTACATACATACACATAAACATACACACATATACACAGACCAATACACATACATACTTGCATGCTCCCGGCAGGTCTTCAGAGCGTCGGAGGGACAGGACGGCTCGCACATGTGACGATTCCCCACAGCACCCTCTGCTGGGCGCCTGGTGGAATCGTCACCTGTGCGCGCCGACCTGTCCCTCCGACGCTCTGAAGACCTGCCGGGAGCATGTAAGTATGTATGTGTATTGGTCTGTGTATATGTGTGTGTATGTTTATGTCTATGTCTGTATGTGTGTATGTGTAGCCGGATCCGTCATGAACTCCATTGAAAGTCAATGGAGGGCGGATCTGGTTACCATTGTGGTCACACCAGACGGATCCACCCCCATTGACTTGCATTGGGGGTCATTCCGGATCCGTCTTGGTGCGGATGCCTGGACTGGAGAGCAAACCGCAGCATGCTGCGGTTTGTTCTCCGGTCTGAAGACGGAACGGAATGCTTTCAGGAGCATTCCGTTGTCTTCAGTTCAGTTTTGCCCCCATTGACAATGAATGGGGACAAAACTGAAGCATTTTATTCCGGTATTGAGCCCCTATGACAGAACTCAATACCGGAATTTTAAAACGCTAGTGTGAAAGTAGCCTAAGAGGCTACCTTGATTAGGGTGGTACATATAGGTGTGCGTGCTCCTCCTCTCATTGGTTGCTGATGCACACAGAGGTAACTAGGAGCAGCATACCATATGTGCAGCGTCTGCACTCCTAACCATAGATGCCCAACCGCATAGGTAGATTTAGCGTAGGACCTGCCTGACCTGAGACCGCCGTGACGCTGGGTAGGTGGGCACAGATGTGTTTTGATCAAAATATATATGCTAAGAGTCTCAGATTTTATCATTAGAGTGAAGGCTAAGGCTGCTTTCACACTTGCGTTATTGCTGGATCCGGCAGGGTTCAGCAATAACGCTTCCGTTACTGATAATACAACCATGTAATGAATGGATCCGGTTGTATTATCTTTAACATCGCTGTCACACAGAACGGATCCGTCCCCATTGACTTGCATTGGGGGTCATGATGGATCCGTCTTGTTGCGGATGCCCAGACCTGAGAGCAAACCGCAGCATGTTGCGGTTTGCTCTCCGATCTGGAGACTAAAGAGAACTGAACTAAATGCTTTCAGGAGCATTCCGTTCTCTTCAGTTCAGTTTTGTCCCCATTGACAATGAATGGGGACAAAACTGAAGCGTTTTTTTCCGGTATTGAGCCCCTATGACGGAACTCAATACCGGAAAAAAAGAACGCTAGTGTGAAAGTAGCCTTAGTCCATATATTATGTTTTCATCGATTGTTATAGTGCGTTATTTTCTGTGATTTTTTTCCATCTTTACTTTACATCATATTTATGAAAAGTGTGTTTTGTGTTTCTTAAATTTGTTGTAAATTGTGAACAAAAGGCAAGAGATTTTTATGTTGTTAAATGCGCCCAAGATTGTGACGATCTGTCTTTTTTTTGTCTATTCTGTAGAGAAGATGCAACACAAAGTGCCACAAGGCACAACATGGCTTTATACTAACTGAATTTTATACCACTTTGCAGACCCCCCTTTGACCACAAAATGCAAGAAAATATGTCTAAGACTACGACAAAAGAAGGTGTAAAAGAGGACTGGACAAAAAAAAATAAATTAAAAACTGGAGAAAAAGCTGACTTGCAGAGAGTCATGGGCACATGTAACCCGGCAGGGCTCAGCAAAAACACTTTAGTTACTGATAATACAACCATCTGCATCTGTTATGAACGGATCTGGTTGTATTATCTTTAACATAGCCAAGACGGATCCGTCATGAACTCCACTGAATGTTAATGGGGGACGGATCCGTTTTCTATTGTGTCAGAGAAAACGGATCCGTCCCTATTGACTTGCATTGTGGGTCATGCTATTTTGCTCCGCATCCAATGACGGAAAGCGGTTTGCTCTCCGGTATGAGAACGCAACCAAACAGAACAGAATGCATTTTGGAGAATTCAGTTCTGTCCAGTTACGTTTTGTGGCCATTCATTGTCAAAAACTGAAGCGTTTTCCTCCAGTATTTAGATCCTCTGCCGGATCTCAATGCCGGAAAATAGAAACGGTGTATCAAGCCTGTCCCACAAATCCTGGTGCAAACAGAGTAACATTCTAGATGGACCAACACAGACATATATCACTCCCATTATTCCTTTCTTGTATTTGAAAACAAAGGAATGAGAGAGGATCTGTGGAAGTTGTGCATTTTCATATCGTTTCTGCATATTGTCCTATTATTATATCTAATACAAAATGTTTTATTGATTTCAGCCCTTAGGAATTTTAAATAAGATGTCAAAGTAAAGAACACAAACACTATGTGATGGTTGATCATTTTTAACCAACTTAATTTTTCACATCCAAGTAACTCTATGGCGGCATACAAAGTCCACTGCAGCTGTATAACAGTATGATGCCCAGTCAAGTGCTATACCGTATGACGGACATAGATTCCCACAGAGGCAACTGCATTCAAAGCATGCCACCATTTTTTTTCTTCTGGATTCATAAGGAATCCTCCATATGAAATAAGAGGCATACAGAGGCACAGCAAGGGCCCATGAAGATGATCACTTCTTCATAAAGCACAACATAGGTCTTTCCAACATCACATTATATACAAATGATCAGATCAGTTGCTGAGTTTATGTCTTACGGTTTCTGATGATAAATACTACATTTTGGTAAGTTGTCCTGAGTATAATTTTCTTACTTTTTTATTGTATCAAGCTGGTTTGATCCACTTGTAACTAATTTGGTAGGGAGAGGTAAGATGGTCCTTCCAGACAGAAGTCCTTTCACTACAAGGATTTTATTCTTCAGAGACTCCACATGAAGCTCCATATCTTGCGATATGACACTCGGCAAAGACTGGGAACTCTTCTTATTAGAAAGGACAGGCATCAGGACCTGAGGAATGGATGACATAATTAGAGAAAGCGTAGTCTCTTCATAAAAAGTACAAATGGTTCACAGAGGAAGACATTGCTTCTGAAGGCCTAGAGTTGTTCTGCACAGGATAATTACTGCAGAGGAGACTTGAGAAGTAGCATGGAAGTACCAGGTGCCTGTGCTACGTCTCAGGCTTCCTTCTAAAGTGCTCATTAAAATACTGAATAGATTCCACTGAATATGTCAGATACATCGGTTCTTCACTGGTGGATCATGCTCTTTGACAGAAAGTAAAAGAGAAATGTTAGCAAACAGACCGATGAGATACAGCACGGTGCAAGATCCGAATTTTTTTCTTTAGGAAATCTTGAAATAACATCTAATACATTACAATATACTAGATTTAATATATCACCAAGGTATTCCACAACAATGTGCAGTACGTTTAGGGTCTGTTCACATTTATGTTAATGTGGTCCATCTGGATTACGATCATACCTTTCAGTAATTTTGACCACAGTCTGAAGAGCTAGCCGGCAGAAATTAAACATGTTCAATGACTGATATCTTAAAGGGGTTCTCCAAGATAAATTTATTGATGACCTATCCTCAGATCGGCGGGGGTGCCGGGTGTCATACACTTGTATAGGAACGAGCCTTCGCATGGAAATGAATGGGGCGGTTAGGTGTAATTACACCTACTCACCACTACCCCCGTTCCGGCTAGCGTGTAAACAATGAAGAGGAGGCATCGCTGGCACGGCGCGCGCCTCCTCTTCAAACAGCTGATCGGAGTGTGTGCCGGGTGCCGGACCCCCGCCGATCTGATACTGATGACCTATCCTGAGCATAGGTCATCAATAAATATAACTTGGAGAACCCCCTTAAGGGCCCTTTACAGGACCCGAGAATCTTAAAGATAATCACTAATGAGCGTTCATAGGAACCGTTGATTACCCAAAGAATTAGCGAAACGCTTGTGGTAATCGCAATCGGGTAATCCAATTGTTTGTGTGGACGCAAAAATCATCTGCATTTTGCCAAGTACAGGACACGTATTGTATTTTTGTAGAACGTACATACAGACAACACGGATGATCTTTTTACATCCATATGTCCATTCCACAGAGCCAGTGAAGTCAATGGGGCCATTAAAAAAAAAAAATATATAGAAATAATGTGGATGGTATATGGACTGCATCCGTATTTTGTGAACCGCAAAATGGATATGGTGGTGTGCACAAGGCCTTAACTAGGGTCTATCTAAATGTGGAACTGCATTAATGTAACTATTTAGAGTGTACCTGTACTTTTAAAAAACTTTTCATACGTCATAGTGACATAACAAAGGTTGTACCAGGTCGGGGTCTCGGTGCTGATACCGATAGCTAAAATGAGGAGAAAAATGCTTTTGGGAATTTGGAAACTTGGGAACCCTTTCCAGTCATTTTGACAAGTTAGAGGGTAGCTGTCATTATGAATAAGTGAAGTAGCCATGACTGCCGTATAATTGGTATAGGAACATGAAGGATGTAGATCTATATCGCTTTTCAGTTAGGCAGAAGCATGACATTAGTAGTCACCTTGGGTGGACAATACAGACCCTCCCTGAATGCTGACTAAAGGTGAGGAGCCCAATTCATTCTTCTGCGGATGGAGAATTTATTACAAAAGGTAGAGCTGAAGAAACGTCCGCAGTAATTGTCCCTTTATCTTGAATATACATGTATGCGCAGAACGATCAGATGGACAAATATTTGTTGTGTGCTGTACGGCTATTGTGAAATCCTGAGTAATGATCATGGAGAGATATGATGCTGGAGAGAACAGAATTATCCGGGCCGCCCGGGAAACACAGACAAAACTGTTGCACACGTCGTTCACTTCTTAGGATTGCCACACACTTGTTTATTGGGCTTTCTTAGCAACAGATAAAAGCTACTGTTTTACAACACCCGGGCTTTACTCCCGCAGTACATGGAGGAGGAAGGCATCAATTTCTGCTAATCTCTTAATGGATGGTCAAAATTAAGTATAATTAAGCAGCAGTCTGTTACCAGGATCTTAGACTATAATACAGGAGCAGTGCTGCAGTTAAGGAGTCCAGATCACCATCTTTTGGTTTCCTACTGACTGACCACCCCCTCCGCCGTCCCCGTATGAGGCTTGCATTTTGCGGGACAAGTTGTACTTTCTAATGCCACCATTTAACATTGCATAGGATGTAGTGGAAAAGAAAAATTCCAAATGGAATTGGGAAAAAAAAAAAAAAATAAAACACAATTCTGCCACAGTTTTGCTTTTTTTTTTTTTTTTTTTTACAGCGTTCACTAATACCCATGATGTGTATTTTTTTTATTTTCATTTTGTGAAAAGGCGGGTGATTTGAATTTTTATATTTTTTTTCATTTTTAAAAACTTTTTTACATTTTTTTTTAAAAATATTTGCCAAAGGGAACTATAGCAAGCAATCATTGGATTGCTTCTCTCATAGACTCCAATGCATTAGTCTATGATGATTTTACTGTGATTCTATGGAGCCCTACCACAGGCAGGGGCTCCATAGAAACTAATATGCAGCAGCCTCCTGTCATTCTGAACGACAGGGGCTGCCGCATACACGCTCCAGCTCCTCCGATCAATACACAGGGGAGCGGGAGCATACCTGGCAGTGCACGCTTCCGGTATTTCACGTGCTCAAGTGCCGTGGTCAGGTTTCACCATGGCATCTGAAAAGTTAAATGTCCGCGATCGGCATTACCGCCGGTCGCAGACATTAGCTGCGGGTGCCTGCTGTCAGATGCCATCTTTATAGACCGAACATGTGACATACTATTACGTCACATGTCAGGAAGGGGTTAAATACATTGTCAGGACTGCTTTGCATACGTACAGGACTCCTCTCCATTATGTTGGCGAACATTGTGGAAATGGGGGTGCAGTAGAAAAATAAAAAATGTCAAGCTGGATTCCTTACATGCTACTCATGTATTACTGAAGAAAATACTCCAGAATCGTGGTGACAGATTCCCGGCATAACTTATACCCACGGCCATGAACAAGCTATTTCATTCTTGCCTCAATTAATCTTTGATCTGTTCATATGGCTTGCCACAGTGATCAATGTCAGTGGAGTCTAAATGACAATTCAGACTTGGTTGCACAAACAACCTGTCACATTGTACACGTGGACCTACCTGTGGGCAGGATGCTATAGACCTGCAGGAGCCGAGCAGATTGATGTACAGTTTAGCCTACTTTCACACTTGCGGCGTAGGGCTCCGGCAGGCTGTTCCGGTGGGTGAACAGCCCGCCGGATCCGTGCTGCCGCAGGTGCACATGTGGGGCCGGAACTGCGCTCATGTGGGGCCGCAGCACGTTAACCCCTGCTGAGAGGCGGCCGGAATGAAAATACAACATGTGTAAAAGGGGCCTTAACCTGTGATCTATTCTGAACTTACCCCTCACTGATTGGAATGTTTTGCTGTAACTGGTTACACAGTCATACACATGGACATGAAGAATACGCTCTATTATAATGTAATCCTCACATTTGTTAGTGCACCAAGTAGTTTTTTGCAAAGGAAAAGAAGCATAACAGAAAAACACGCTGGCACAAGTCTGCGGCAACAGAAGCAAATAATGAAGCAGAAACAGAAGTGCCCTCAGGATTAGACTAACAGCACAGATACTTATGATAATGATATTTTGGCACATTTGTTTCTACACTCCTAACTCTTATGATAACTGTCAGTCCCATCCAGTATGCTTCATTACAAAAGCTCCTTAAGAAAATAAAAAAAGACAAAAGAAAAAAAATGGACATCAAAAATTTTACTAGGTATAATTCACCTCACCTCCTCCATAAGTGTAGATGTCTGGATAAAAGAGACACCAGACAATTCCCCGAGGATTAGGGCTTTCTTGTAGTTGTCTACGTCAATAGTCGTTGGCGTCTTCTTCATGATGTAACCAGCCTTGCCCCTTACATTTCCATAAATCTGGAAGAAAGTACAACAGCTTATCAGGTAACTGTCATCAAACCCAGAACAGGAGATGCCTTTAGTAAAAAAAAAATTATATTAAAGCTGGTTTTCACCTCTGGCCGGGAATGGAGCGAGAGTAAAATAATTTATAAGCAGATTTTATTTTTCTCCTAAAAGACACAGATGATGCACATGTACAAAAACTTTGCCCCCAAAGACAACTTTTTGGTCCCCTTGGAAGGGTAACCATACGTTCTCTTTTCCCCCGACATATCCTCTTTTTGGGACCAAAAAAAAAAAAAAAACGCCGGCAAGGTTTTTTTTTTTTAAATGACCAGGAAAGTCCAGGATTCTCATGGGGGGGTGCACTTACAACTGGGGGCCATGTCTTTGAGGTCTGATATGAGGTATGATGGATGGATGGAGGGAGGGAGGTGTTATATAGGGGCCATGACTTTGGGGTCAGATCTGAGGTCGGATTTAAGGGATGGAGGAGTGGGTGGGGGGGGGGTGTTATAGGGATCCACATAAATTTGGGGTGTGTATGAATTTGGGGATAATCTGGAGTCTATATTAATTTGGTCTTGGGTTTGATGGCAAAAGTCTTTTCTATTTCCGTAGCTGCACCCTTTGGCAATTTTTGGGGCAGCAGCAGGCACAGTACAGGATGGCTGCTGTATAGAAGGGGTTATAGAGGGTGAGGATATACTGCAGAAGTAATGAGTCAAGTCAGAGTTGTAACCTAATCTCCAGGGCCCTAATATAAAATCTGTAATGGACCCCCATCTACCACGTCCCATTTATTAAAAGGGTATTCCCATCTTAGACAATGGGGGCATATTCCTAGGATATGACCCCATAGTCTGACAGGTGCTGGGACCTGCACCTATATCAACAACGGAGCAGGGAGCGCTGCGCCTGGAGGACCCCGGATTTCCCGGGGTCCGGCCACCACCAGGCGCAGCTCCCGCTGCTCCCACAGAAATTAATGGGAGCGCACAGCACATGCGCAGCCATCGCTCCCATTGATTTCTACGTAGCCGACGGAAATAGCGAGTCAGCACTCGGCTATTTTCGGCGGCCCCATAGAAATGAATGGAGGGCGGCTGCGTATGCGCAGTGCACCCTCCTTCACTTTTGGGGCTCCATTCTCAATATAGGTGCGGGTCCCAGCGGTGGGACCCAAACCTATAAGACAATGGGGGCGTATCCTAGCGATATGCCCCCGTTGTCTAAGATGGGAATAACCCTTTAATTCTGGTCTCTTCTTATACAGCAGAGGGGGTCGTAGATGCCTGACCAAAGATGTCTGCCAAATGGAGAAGAAAGGGAAAGTTAACAATTGGAATCCGTGGAGAAGTCTCCTGTAAGTCACTTTCTTAGAAAGTAGAGTCGCTCTAAACTGATACAGAGAGGGTGGCGCTGTGTCCTCTTGTTTGAAAAACAAAATATGGTCACCCTACCCCATGTTAACCAAGATTTGTCCAGTCTTGCCAGAACAACTGTACAAACATAGTTAGCTTATCCACATTCAAGTTACAAATAAAGAATAAAAGCCAAGCAGTGCCGCCTCACATACAGCCCTGTATTTCTATGTCTTACCTCTTGAGTCACTGATATTCCTCCTTTAGGGGCAGCTGAAAACATCAGCAGGATATGATCTCTTTGATCCAAAAAATCTTTCAGTATCTTCTCATTCTGCTCATCCTCTACAAACTTTATCCAACGATCTTCTTTGACTTTCAGGGTACGCTGAAGCCATCTTCCCATATAGGACACTCTTTCATCTTCCCAGAAGGGAGGCACTGGAGGTTCCTCCTCATCTATGTCCATTTCTGGTTCCCTAAGAAGTATACGTGGTCACCTATGCAAAAACATGAACATTACTAATGGAAAGGCCTTTGACCCAACGTTGGTCTATCGCCTGGACATTTACAACAGAAATTTTTATTCTAAGTTACACGTAAACACCGTACACAGGTCATTTCTATCATCAGAACAAGCAGCGGGGTGTAATGGCAGAAAATTCTAGGTGCAGGACCCCTGTACTACTAGAATGCAGCAGACTCAGTCCCCCGCCGCCTCCTACTACACATGTCAGTGGCTCTCTCCATTTACTTCTATCAGAGTTACCGAAAATGTCTCAGGGGCTGTCGCCCTGCAAGAAGAGCCCAAGGCACCACCACATGCAAGCTAAAAATTACTGTTTTCAGTTTTTATGTGATCCACATATGGCAGCCTGTACCTCCTGCAGCCCTAAAACGAACAGAGCGGCCGGTCAGGCTTGAGTGCGGCCACCCCATTCATTTCTATAGGAGTTCCGGAGATAGTCGAGTACAGCGCTGGTGTAAAAATAGTTGCAAATGGTATTTTTATGCCTGCACATGGGCAGGGTGGGGGCCTGTTGGGGACCGTGCCAAATTTAGTACTCAAATTTTATTAAATTATAGTTTAAAGTTTTTAAGACAGGTGCACGGACTGCCATATATGCGTCCATATATGCGCATCGTCATATTAGCCATATACTACGGCAGCACAGGGGGGATGACCAAGACTGGTGTAAGAGCCAAGAGTAAGAGTAGATATGCCCCCGGGTGCAGCCCCAGCCTTAGGGCTCACGCACACAAACATATTTTTTTTCCATGTCCGTTCTGTTTTTTTTTGCGGACTATATGCGGAACCATTCATTTCAATAGGTCCGAAAAAAAGGAAGTTACTCCGTATGTATTCCGTTTCTGTATGTCCATATTTCCGTTCCACAAAAAAAATAGAACATGTCCTATTATTGTCCGCATTACGGACAAGGATACGACTGTTCTATTAGGGGCCAGCAGTTCCCTTACGCTAAATATGGAATGCACACGGACATCATCTGTATTTTTTGCAGATCCGTTTTTTGCGGACCCCAAAATACATACGGTCGTGTGCTTGAGCCCTTAAAGGGGTTTGTCTGACTTAATTAAAAATCTTGGACAAGCCCTGCAATAGTCTAAAATAAAAAAAGTCACCTTATACTCACCCCTTTCTGCCGGTATACAGCCCATGACCTCTGCAGCCAATCACAGTCCTCAGCAGCCTAAGGGCTCATGCAGGCCGCCTGTGTTGTGCATTGGGGGCCGCAAATTGCAGTCCCCAGTGCACGGGCACCATCCATGTGGCCTGCGCTGACAGATGAAGACCCATTCAACTTGAATGGGTCCTTGATCTGTTCACAACACAAAAAAATAAAGCATGTTCTATTTTTTTGTGGTGCGGAAGCACAGACGAAAATGTCACGGAAACGCTCCGTAGTGCCTCCCGGGCTGAATGAGTCCACATCCGTAATACGATGCACACACGGCCAGTACCCGTATATTGCGGCTGCAATATGGGCACGACCGGCACACGTTCGCGTACATGAGTCCTAACAATGGGACAGTGATTGGCTGCAGCAGTGACTTTCTATACGGATGCATGTCACGGACACTGTGATGTACAGAACGTCACCGCTGCAGCCAGTCACTGAGTATTAGAGGGCTGAGGACCGTCATGGGCTGCAGCAGTTATGTGCTGTATACTGGCACGTCCCCACTGTAAAAAAGGAGTGTCAGCAAGACTGGACTGCAGAGAACAGCGATGGAAAATGGGGTGACTGTAAGGTGTTTTTTTATTCAGATTATTGCAGGGCTTTCCAAGATTCTTAATTATTTCAGAGAACCCCTGGGTGCTCAGTTTCTTGAACGGTCTCTCCCAATAGGAGCACCACTTTTTAAGCTCTATAAGGCTATGTTCACATGGTGGATTTTGCCTCTGAATGCTGCAGACCCGCTCGCGGTTTAGTGCCCCTGAATGGAGCTAAACTGTGAGGTGACATCCGCCGTGACTTCCAGTGGCATCTGCTCAGACACATGCCTTCCTAGCGCAGTGAACAGCAGCATCGCCTCCCACTGAAAACTACGGGAGGCGGAAGCCACGCAGCCACCGCCGTAGAATCCACTCTAAAATTCTGGCGCCGTGTGAACAGACCCCAAGAGTATATTTACACGGCGTTCAGCAAGTATTCCACAGGGAAATCCATATTTCATTTCCACCAAACACACGTCCTGTTCTTTTCAATAGAAATCTGTGTAAGATTTGAAGATCCACCTAATAACACGCCATATCAGAAGTCACACACAGGGGGTCAGTGTATAAAAAAGTCGCAAGACCCCTTTTTAAATGCCCGTACACAACAGGGGTCATTGACAAAGACCGGCTTTACACCCCCCCCCCCGATCTGGTGGAGAAAGCTCCTATGACGAGGCTTAATCCGTGCGCCTGGAGTAAAAATGACTCCGCCCCCTGAACGGACTGGTTTTCATTCCACTTTTACGCCTGTCAGTATTTGCCGATGTTACGGCCCCCGCCAATCCCAAGTAGTGAGGACGGCGCAGAAATGGCCGTGCATCAAAGTACTGTCACACTGTTTACAAAGTTATGAAACAGGGTCTTGCAACTTTTTAACGCCATAAACTGGCGTTGCGCCCGTCATAAATAACCCCCAATATATTGTCGCGCGGGCGTTTATAAGGGCAAGTTCACACTTCAGAAGTTCACAAAACCAGGACCAGGTGCGGGTCAAAAAGTCAGAACAGGTGCAGATCTGTCGCTTATGGGCTCATGCACACGAATGTATGTATTTTGTCTGCAAAAAATACGGATGATCCGTGTGCATTCCGGATTTTGCGGAACGGAACAGCTGGCCCCTAATAGAACAGTCCTATCCTTGTCTGTAATACAGACAATAATAGGACTTCTGTTTTTTCGTGGGACGAACATCCAGACATATGGACACGGAGTAACTTCCGTTTTTTTTGCTGACCCATTGAAATGAATAGTTCCGCATATGGTCTGCAAAAAAACCAGAACGGACATGGAAAGAAAATACATTAGTGTGCATGAGTCCTATATATCATCTCTGTGGAGGCTTCACTACTGGTTTTGGCTCACAATCACTGATGGAAGTAACTGATCAAATAACTGAAGTGTGAACTCAGCCAGGGTCGTGCAAACGACTGTACGTATTTTGCAGTCCGCAAAACATGGATCCCCTCCAAAAAACAGATGACATCCGTGTTGCATCTGTTATTTTTGGGCGGATCCATTGTAACAATGTCTGTCCTTGTCTGAAAAACGAACAAGAATAGGACATGTTCTATTATTTTTGCGGAACAGACATGCGGACATACGGAAACGGAATGCACACTGAGTCACTTCAGTTCTTTTCAAGCCCCACCGAAATGAATGGTTCCGTATACAGACCTGTAAAAAAACGGAACGGAAAAGAAAAATACGTTTGTGTGCATGAGCCCTAAGAAGTCCTACTACTACTACTCTGCAAATTTACTGACATTTACACCTGGAAACAGACATCAAGGTTGGTGGAAACGACCCCGCTCAGGGAGAGGAGCAGTGTTTCACTCCAGGCGAACAGACTTCCGTTTTTTTGTATGATTAGCTATACACCTTGTCATAAATGATGCGCATCCTTCGGCAGCGCAGGCTGGAATCAAAGACGGGTGTAAATGACACCCCAAATATAGAAAAGACTTCAAACCATAAAAATTAGTTAGAGATTTCATACTGCTGACAGTCCACAACCTGTCACTTGTCACATTCCCGGACCTCAGGTGCAGCCATTATTACCTCTAGAAGTCACACAATACAATGACCTTAGGGTACAGGTTTTGGAAGCACACACCCCTCACCCCAATCACTGCCTCTCTTATATATTATACTATAGTGTCACCCTCCTGTGAGAGGACCCCCATCCACAGCCCTGTGTACCCCATAGTACCGGGCGCCCCCTCAGACGATGTCCTTTACCTGCTGCCTGTAGTGCACAATCCTCTACTGTCTGCACATGACTCTGTTTCCTCCTCGGCAGCCTCTTATCTCTGTAGTATCTGCACTAATAATGAGGCTTGTGTGTGGAGGGGGCGGGAGGCCGCTCATTACCGGCGGCGTCCTGTATCCCTGGGACACACAGGCAGTAAACATCCCCGCCCTCCGCTGCCTGTCACACTGTGCGTTTCCTCCAAGGCTACCAGAAGACGCCTCGCGGAAGCTCTGTCACGTCTAGGACTGTGGTGACATCCAATGTTTGTTTTTACGAAGGTGTGGAGATAAGGAGGGAAGGATTTACACAGTTATCTTCTCTGTACAGGTAGTGCTATTATACAGCAGGATTTCCTGAGCAGATTCATAGATTGCTGTGTGAACACTTGCCTAATGTCCAGGAGGCTCCCAGAAAAAAAAGGGAGACCTCCAGCAAAAGATGGAAGAATTCCAGAGCGTAGTGTACCTATAGCCATATCAGCCAAGACAGGTGCAAGAGCATTGGCGTCATTTATGAACATTTTTTTTTAAGTGCAAGACTTCTTTTTGCAACTTTTGAAATGCTGGTGCAAAAATATTTTGTCGCACAGGCATTTTTATGTCGCCCTCCGCTTTTGGAAGTGGCGGGGAAACTAAGACCGGTCTTTCTAAATTACATTGTACCTTTTTTTGGGGAATAACTGTATGGTGGCTTTTTGCTATAATGTGGCCATTCTGATATATGGTGCTATATTATACATGGAAAAACAAAAAAAAATTTTTGGCACAGCTCACCCTAAATTTGCGTAATCCAGACACTACCATAACATGAAGAAAAAGGCAGCACGGATGAATCCCCCAGATCTGGGGTCATTACAGACTTCAGTAACAAATTTTCAATAGATCCAACACCTTGGAATTTAAAATAAAACATTACTTTTATTTACATGAATAAAAAAACTCCATGGTTCCCCTAAGGACACCATGTTTTTTTTTCATTCATGTAAATCAAAGTTACGCTTTATTTTAATTCCAATGCGCTGAATCTATTGAAAATTTGTTACTGAAGGCTATATTATACACACTACTCATTAAATACAAATGTATTGGCACTGAAGCATCCAAAATACATGTGAATTAATCCTTAACCCTTTCTACCCCGGAGGTTTTTTCGGTTTTGCGTTTTCGTTTTGTGCTCCCTGCCTTGATACAGCCATAACTTTTTTATTTTTCTATTCACATAGCTGTATGAGAGCTTGTTTTTTGCAGGACAAGTTGTACTTTCCAACGCCACCATTTAATATTGCATATGGTGTAGTGGGAAGCGGGAAACAATTCCAAATCGGGTGAAATTGCAAAAAAAACACAATTCCGCCACAGTTTTACAGGTTTTTTATTTACAGTGTTCGATGTGCGTTAAAACTGACCCGTTACTTTCATTCTACAGGTCAGTACGAATCCGGCAATACCTAATATTTATAGTTTTTCTTGCATTTTATAATAACTTTTTGGTATTTATGTGTACGGAGCTGTATGGGGGCTCATTTTTTGTGGGGCGATCTTAAATTTTTATTGATACCATTCTGGGGTGTGTGTGACTTTTTGATCGCTTTTTATTTATATTATTTTTCTTAAAAAAAGCAATAAAAAATGGTGAATCGGCCATTTTGACGCTTTTTTCCATTTCGCTTTTTTCCATATGGGAAAAAAAATGTTTATTTATATAGTATGGGCGTTTTCGCACACGGCGATACCCATGATGTGTATTTTTATTATTTTTAATACTTTTATTTTTATTTTCGTGAAAGGGGGGTGATTTGAACGTTTTTTTTATTTAATTTTTTTTTTTAAACTTTATTTACTTTACACTTTTTTTATAGTTCCCGTAGGGAACTATAAGAAGCAATTATTTGATTGCTTATATCATAGACTCCAATGCACTTACATTGGAGTCTATGATGATTTTACTGCTTTCCTATGGATCTAGAGATGAGCGAACGTGCTCGAAACGAGGAGGACGGAAGCGGCTGCCGGCGCCCATGCGAGCGCAGGGTAGCCGAGCGGTACAGTGCTCGTTTCGAGCACGTTCGCTCATCTCTATATGGATCCCTATTACAGGCAAGGGCTCCATAGGAAAGCCTATGCAGCAGTCTCCTGTCATTTATTATGATAGGGGCTGCTGCAGGTACGCTCCGGCTCCTCCTATCGCCACACAGGGGAGCCGGAGCAACACCGGAAGCATATGCTTCTGGTGTTTGCCGCCTTCGGATGCCGCGGTCAGGCTTGACCGCAGCACCCGAGGGGTTAAATGTCCGCGATCGGCACATTAGCCGGTCGCGGACATTAGCCGCGGGTGTCTGCTAATGGGAAAAGCAGTTCACCCGCGGCCATCACGCCTGCTCCGTGCAGGAGCGGGCGCCATCTTTAAAGTCCCGGCCAGCGGCGGACTAGTACGGCGCTGGTCGGGAAGGGTTTAAAGGGGTTATTCAACCCCTATAATGACCCCCCAATGCCCAGGCCCCTTATATATCATATACTTACCTGCTCCCTGGTACCCACATCGCTCTGGATCCCTGCATGGCCGCCGCTGCATGCACCCACCACCCCCCTTCGCTCAAATCAAAGGATCCGGCGGTGGGGGGAGCAGCCAATAGCAGGCTGCAACGGGGACGAGCCTCCCTAGCGTCAGCCCCAATGCTAGGGAGTCTCATCCCTGTCACGGCCTGCTATTGGCGGCTCCCCTCGTCACCGGATGTTTTGATCCAAGCGACGGCAGTGGGGGGAGCATTGGGGGGGTCATTATAGGGGTTGGATAACCCCTTTATTAAATTATTAAAAACTCTTGTCTGAGACAGTCATATAAAAAAGATAAAACATAAGATATATTATCCCCCTGGAGTGCACTCCATGTGATCCTGATCCATATAGTGTGCCACCAGCGCTCGCACACTACACTACAATTTATGCGGTAATAGAAAATTTCAAAGTCACTTGTGTTAAAGAGATTTTCACACGACCGTGTGTATTTTGCAATCCACAAAACACGGATCCTCAAAAAAAAAAAAGATGATATCTGTATGACCTGTGTGTTGCATCTGTTTTTTTTGCGGATCCATTTTTGCGGATCCATAAAACGGACAAGAATAGGACATGTTCTATTTTTTTATTTTTTTTTGGCAGAACGGACATACGGACACAGAATGCACACGGAGTCATTTCCGTTTTTTTCGGCCCCCATTGAAATTAATGGTTCCACATAAGGACCTGTAACAAAACAGAAGGAAACGTAAGAAAAATATGTTCGTGTTCATGAGCCCTCATACTGATGACGAATCCTATGGCTAGGTCATCAGTATCTGAACACCCGGTACCCCCACGATCAGCTGTTTGAGAAAGCATCGGCGCTAGCACTAGCACTGCGGCATTCTCTAAGCTCACCAAGCACAGTACATTGTATAGCGGATGTGGTTGGTATCGCAGCTCAGCCCCATTCACCTCTTTGTGGCTCCTAGGCTATGTGACAAATGAATGTGACGTCACATGGCCTAGAGTAAGCTGAGAGTTGGCTGCAAGCGTGGTACCAGGGGCGTAGGTAAAGGCTCAAGGGCCCTGGTGCATGACTTCAGCTTTGGCCCCCCTTCCCTTAGTGCTCTGTGTGTCTTCTTATGCGGCACAAGGGTCTTTGGGCCACCTCAGGCTCCTGGGCCTGGTAGCAACTGCTACCTCTGCACTCCCTATAGCTACGCCCCTGCATGGTACCTTCTCAAAAAGCTGATAGGCGGGGGTCCCAGGGATCTTCTGCTCGCCAGTGTAAAAAGGCCTTTAGTACAAGGACTCAGCATAAAGAAATATGAAAAAAGTGAAAAGGTCTGAAGACTTTCCCAATGCACTCTATGCGTTTTCTGTTAAGAGGGGAGAAAGTCGCTGCCAGACACCTCTGGTGGTAACTTATCTCCCAAGAGAACAAAAGGATAGTTATTGACATTCAACATTCCCGATCTTTATCTCCGATGATATCAGGAAAGAGTTGGCAGCTCCACATACACATTTGCTTGTCAGCTAGTATTGCTGAAAATGACAGATTCAGCTGATGCTACTTAAATGTGTATGAGGGCCTTTAATCCCAGGAAGGTTGTAGACGCACCGAGATAAACCTAGGGTGTGAGAAAGAAGGGAGTAAAGGCTCTATTATACTGGTCGATATTTGAGCCGCTAATCGCTAACGATCATTCACATGAATGCTCATTAGTGATCATCTTGCAGTGTAAGGCTACTTTCACACTAGCATCTTTAAATTCCGGTATTGAGTTCCGTCATAGGGGCTCAATACCGGAAAAAAAGCGCTTCAGTTTTGTCCCCATTCATTGTCAATGGGGACAAAACTGAACTGAAGACAACGGAAGGCTCCTGAAAGCATTCCGTTCCGTCTTCAGACTGAAGAACAAACCGCATGCTGCGGTTTGCTCTCCGGTCCAGGCATCTGCACCAAGATGGATCCGGAATGACCCCCAATGCAAGTCAATGGGGACGGATCCGTTTGGTGTGACCACAATGGTAAACGGATCCGCCCTCCATTGACTTTCAATGGAGTTCAGGACAGATCCGTCACCACATACAGACAGACATACATACAGACATACATACACACACATACTTACATACTCCAGGCAGGCAGGCCGCACGTCTTCATGCCCAGGAGGCGCGCCGTTATGACGATTCCCTACAGCACCCAGCAGAGGGCACTGTGGGGAATCGTCATAGCTGCGCCCCTCCTGGGCGTGAAGATGTGCGGCCTGCCTGCCTGCCTGGAGTATGTAAGTATGTATGTGTTTGTGTGTATGTGTGTGTATGTATGTCTGTATATGGTACTGTGTGACATGTGTGGGGCCGGAACGCGGTTCCGGCCCCACACATGTCCCTGCGGCAGTCCGGATCCGGCAGGTGAAGGGTGCAGCCGGATCCGGACTGCCGCAGGGACATGTGTGGGGCCGGAAGTGTGAAAGTAGCCTAATACTGCCACTGATTGCCTGATGAAGGAGTGTTTGCTCATTCATTGGGTAAATCTAATTTTTAAGCCTGCAAACCACTATACAGCATGGGGCGTAGCGATGGCATACCGATTGCACCTCCCAATGCTGAGGAGGAGATCGCTGCATGTAATAGCAGCAGTCTCCTCCGCTAGCTCGCAAGCGATTGCCGTGAGGGAACAATTTCCTTCCGACAATCGCTTGCTTAATCGGCCTGTGTAATACAGGCTTTAGCTGTAATAGGTAACCAATTTCTGTCAGGCATGCTTCTGATTTGGAAATGGTTCTCTTATATCTAAAATGAGATGTTACCATACAGGTACAATCGAGCCAGGAAGAAACAGCTGTGTGTCTGTGAGATAGCAATACATGAAAAGTAGGAAGTAGTATTGGAAATAAAGAACTCTGTGTGAACCCCCACCCATTCTCTCTAGCTGTCAATGACTTCCTGTATTAGCGAGCAATCTGTAGTTTTCTTTGTATTGCAATATTCTGACACCTTTACTCTTATATTTCTGTCCATAGAGGGCTCTTTTTTGCAAGGTGATCTGTATTTTTTGGGGTACATATTGTTACACAGCAAGTGTGGACCCTCTGTGCCACTTGAACAGATTTGCCTTGGGACTACTCCCAAGGGCAATATCCACTTGACCCTCTGGTTTTCACCCTTTAACCCCTATAGAGGTATCCAGACTTTGCTACAGATGAACAACCAGGCTGCTACCTCTCAAAATAGTCTCTGTTAAAGTGACTGCTGACCCACGGGATCAAGAGACACCCTTGTGGGGCACCAAGGGAAGTTGGTACACAGGCAAACAAACGTATAACAGCACACCTTTGCAGGACACTAGCAGGCTAGAACCTATTGCTCAGGCACCTTCCCACAGGTGAAGGTGCCTTAAGTACCACAAATTGGCCAGCCATTGGCTGGTGAAGATTAGGGTACATGCCCAATTATGGGCAGAGTGAGGGAGGCTTAGCTGGCAAGCAGGCCACAGCGTGTGTGGTGGGTCAGTTACCCAGGTGCCCAGGCCCACTGGTAAGGAGAGGGGAGTAGGAGGCGGGTCTGCGCCACTGGGAACCAGAGCACTGGAGCATGTGTGTGAAGCAGCGGCGGCCTTCGGCCACCACTGTAAGAGTACCTCCCCCCTACATCCTCTTTTCTAACAGGAGCATAATTCCTTCCTGACACAACGATTTCCCGTTTTTGTTTTTTACTCCGTCTTCTCAGAGCCATAACTTTTTTTTTATTTTTCTGTTCACATAGCCGTATGAGGGCTTGTTTTTTTGTGGGACAAGTTGCACTTTCTATTTCATACAAAGTAGTGGGTAGTTGTAAAAAAATTCCAAATGGGATGTAACACGCAGGTTTATTGGTTTTGTTTTTAAGGCGTTTCCTATTCAGTAAAACTGACCTGTTAACTTTATTCTCTGGGTCAGTACAATTACAGCAATACCATATGTTTATAGTTTTATATTTTAATAATGTAAAACCTTGGAAAAAATACATTTTTTCTTTGCATTGCCATATGCTGACCACCATAACTTTTTTATATTCACTAGAATACCACCAAAAAATGAAAACAACAACCTCCACACACTAAATAAATAGAAAAATGTATGCTTAATTAATAAATCAATTAATAAATTAATAAATTAATTTAGTGTGTGGAGGTTGTTGTTTTCATTTTTTGGTGGTATTCTATAGTTATATTACCTCCACTAATTCCAGCGACTATATTCCGTTTTTTCCCGGATATTTAGTGCTGCTTTTTTATATTCACGTCTATAATGCTGTGCGAGGGCTCATTTTTTTCAGGGTGATCTGTAGCCTTTAAATATATCATTTTGGAGTGTGCATATCTTTTTGATCAGCCTTTGTTTAATTTTTTGGGGAGGTAAAGCGACGAAAAAGGGCAAATCTGCCTTTTTTCCCGTTACGCCATTCATTGTACGGGATAAATGTTTTTATATGTTAGTACAGGCGTTTTGGGAGCAGACAATGCTAATGATCTTTATTTTTTTATTGTTTGTTTGTTATTAATATGGGAAAAGGGAGTGATTTGAATTTTTATATTTTTTTTCTTTTTTAGATTTTTAAAAGCTTTCCTTTTTTTTTTTAAATTCTTTTTTCACTTAAGTCCCCTTTGGCTTCTCCCATAGACTGCAATGATTTAAAGGGGTTAATCCCATGAAAAATGTTCTACATTTTTCAAATCAACACATACTTTTGAATATTTGTGTAATTGCCTGTAATTAATCATTTACTATAGCCAGTGAGTTATTCAATAAAAAAGTCTTTATACCACCACAGGCAGGGCTGTATAGGGACTTTGCTCTGGCAGGTCTCTGAGCCTTTAGAAGGCTCCCTTAATCTCAGCGCAGGGGAGCTGTTCAGTCCTCGGTCCCACAATTTTACCGCTCAGATGCCGTGGTCATAATTGCTCCGCACAAATGTTTCTGATGTCATAGATGCTGGGCGCCTGTTGACGTATTGTCTATGTCGCCTGCTCAGCTTCTTTACAGACCCAACTTCTGCCATACTTTTACAGCAGAGGTTGGCACGGGCAGACTGGGAACTTAAAGTGGCCCTGGAAAAAAGTAAAAGTGGCCCTGTTTTGTAGTCTGGAGTCCAAATTGATGGAAGGCAGAGCCACCAATACCATAGTGTGGCACATTATACCACCCCAACAGAGCCAAATACCACAGTCCATCACTAAATACTGCCCCAGCAGCACAAAATACATCCCCAAAAACTTCCACTGGCCAGCTGTGAGGAGGGCTCAGGCGACCCCCTGGGCATTGGCCCACTGGGAAATTTCCCTGTAAGGTCTATGGCCAGTCCGCCCCTGGAGGTTGGGAAGGGATTAATGTTTTCGACTGGTTCCCAAGATCTTTCCTACATTCCCACATTTATTCATCCACCTGAATAAAATAAATGTATGACTTCTATCTCTCCAGTATTCTCTCATGGGCCCCTACAGACATAACAAGTCTCAAGACCCAGTATATCGATATCAGCATTTAGACTCACCTGTGGACTATAAAGGTCAGTACTTGTAAGACATTTTACTGATGTTGGTAACTGTATGCCCATTTTTTTCTCATTGAAAATGCTAATAGTATTAGTGACCAGGTTAAATATATATTTTATACATTCATAGGAGATAATTTATTAATGCTTTTACGTCCTTTTTGGCGTATTTATGTTGTAAATTTTGTCGCGAAGGTGTTTTGTGGCAAAATCTGCAACTTTTCCTCGCCCACACCACTTTTTTTAAAGTAGCAGAAAAGGGGGCGTGGCGTAGGCGGGGGAAAAGATGGTTCGGCAGGCCCATCTCATTCATCATTTTCCACAACAGTTTTTGGTGTGGAAAATTACTTTAAAAGTACACCAGCAAGGGAGAGGAATTAAGACCGGCATTCTAAATTGCAAGTGTTAATAAATGTCCCCATATATTTTATATATATTTTTTATAGTAGACAGCCCTCACTAATGTTGTAGCCATCACAAGAATTGTTGTATTGAACAAATTGACAAGATTTTCACTTTCATGGCCCTATATTTAAAAGTTATTGAATGTGTGAGCATTCGATTTCAAGCAATACATTAAATTTAAAATTTCAGGATGTGTTTAATCCATTTTATTCATGTTTATGTGTTTTTCATGTGGTGTTATTTGAATGTATAATCATGCCCCAAGGGGCGGTTCTTGTATTTTAAATTGTGGCAGATTGTTTGTAATGTTTTATGCTGAACCTGATGAAAGAAGGGTTCCGCTCCAGAAACGCGTCATCCCAATGTTTGTGAGATCTTATCTACCGTGTGAAGTCATCGGCAGTTAAGTACAACTGCACCAGCTCTCTTTGCTCATCGGAAGTCCAGAAGAGACAGGTATCGGAAAAGGAACTTTCAAATGTTGTCCGTACACATTGAAGAAAGAAGACTCTCTAGTCTGGATGGTTATTGTAAGAGAACTCTGCCCAAGGAAGTAACATAACCCAGTCATCAGGGTGTGCAGAAACAAAGTGCTGCAAATTGTTAATTAAAATCTGAATAATACAATGTGTAAGGGCTGACCGTGTTGTTGTAAGATGTGTTTTAGGAACAAGTTGGCAAGTTGATTAGCAGAAGGAGGGCTGGACAGATGTACAAAGTGCCTGTTTTAAAAAAAATTGTGAGCCACCTGCCACATTACAGTGCATCCTGAGAAAGATCATTGATGAAATCTGAGGCTATGTACTCCCACTGTGCTTCAGGTACAGGAAAAGGAAGCAAGAAGGCCACCAATAATGTTGAGAGATCAAAGTAGCAGTCTTGTGGACAACAGGGTGGCCAGCAAGTTTGGAGTGATGCCCCCAGGTTAGGACATGTTTACTTTTGGTCATAGGGACATATTTCTTGCCAGATGGAATTTCCTTAAGCTGAGATGGAATGACAGAAATTATATGGGCAAGATTTTTGATGTTCTGGGGCTCCTTTACCCAGTCAGCCTTGGTATTCTTTTCAGCTGGGTGGAAATGCAGAACAAAATCAACCTTGGCGAGGGTTGAGACACTGAGCAGACTGAAGATAAGTCAAGTTCTTGAGGACTGTGTAATTGATGATGGGATAGTGGGTGCCCTCTAGGATATGTCTCCACTCTTTAAGAGCCAAGTTGATTGCAAGCAGTTCACTGTCCTCGATGGAATAGTTTCACTCTGCAGGGGAAAAGGACTTGGAAAAGAAGCCAGAAAGAGGCCATCATACCAATGTACCCTTTCTGGGTGAGAACATTTCTGGCTCCTATAAAGCATTCATCCGCCTCTACGAAGAACTGCTTGGAGACATCTGGATCATGCCATATTGAGGCTGTGAAGAAGGCCTGCGTAAGAGACTGCAATGTGGATTCTGCCTAGGTTTCCGCTCCTTGGTGTTCATCCCATTACAGGAAAGTGCTGAGACAAGGTAGGTAAGAATGAAGAAATGAGGGATAAATTGCCAATAGTAATTGGTAAAGGCCACGAACCGTTGGATGGCTCTCAGGCCTATGGGACGAGGCCATTCCAGAACTGCAGTCAATTTTATGGGTCCATCAGAGTGCCAAGGGCAGAGAATATATAGCCCAGGAAGAGAAGGGAAGTCTTCGAATAGGCGCTTTTCAAACTTCACACATAATCTGCCCTTTTTCCTAACGAAGAAGAAACTGGCACCTGCTGGCAAGGAGTACTTTCAGATGAAGTCTCTTTCTAGTGCTGGAGTGGGTGAGCAGAGCAGCAGCCACCACTGGCCTCTGCATTGATAATTTTTTATTAAATTTTTTGGCGAGGCAAGATGACCAAAAATGGCAATTTGGCCAGCGTAATTTTTTGTGTGTTATGGTGTTTACTATATGGGATAAATACTTTAGATTCAAATAGTTTGGATGCATTTTCAGATGCATTGATACCAATGATATTTATTTTAATATGTAATATGGGGAAAGGAGGCTATGATTTTTTGTCTTCAACTTTATTCTTAGTACACTATGCCCAGGGAACATGAAAATGCAATCATTCGATCTCTGGTAATATAGACTGCAATTGTTTACCATTGGGAAAATTCCTATGTTCTTATTGAACTCTGACTGAGGCAGGACCCAATAGAGACTTTAGTATGGAAGCCCTCATAAGGCCCCAAGCTGCTAAAGTAATCAAATGGCTCCCACAGTTTACGCGTGTGGAGCTGTTTGGTCACGGGGAGTAGCCCACTCCGGTAAATGATCCTTCAGATGCTGTGTTTACAATTTAGCATGGCATCTTATGGGTTAAATATTTGTGATTGTAGTGGTCTCTGAGGACTCACACTGGTGGTGGGTGACTGTTGTGTGAAAGAGCAGGCACTTGCTGCTGGCTATGACATCAACTCCATTCCTGATTGGAATGAAGATCTTTTTAAAGATCCGATATCCATCCTACAAGCACTTTGAATGTTGGGAAGAGGTTAATTACTTTAGTTATCCTCCTCTGCATCCACTGTAGTTCAGTTACGTCCTTCTTGTACACAATGCCCTAAACTGTGTATAACACTCCATTGTGTGGTCCAGTATAGAGGAAAAACTTCTTTGCCTGGCTTTGGTCACAAAACTTAAATTTACTGCCCCCAACAATATCCCTAAGTCTTTTTTAGTCATAGGTTTTCACATTTTTAATATTTAACCCCTTCCAAATGAATCCATTTTGAATCAAATGGTGGCTCAGTGGTTAGCACTGGTGCCTTGCAGCGCTAGAGTCCTTGGTTCTAACCCGAAAAAGGACAACATCTGTATGGAGTTTGTATGTTCTTCTAGTGCTTGCGGGTATTTCCTCTGGTTACTAAGGTTTCCTCCCGCAGTCTAGAGACATACTGATAAGGAATTTAGACTATGGGCTTTACTGGGGGACAGAAAGTAATGTCTGTAAAGAGCTGCAGGATATGTCAGCGTTATGTCAGCGATATAAGTGAGTAAAATAAATCAAACTCTGGAGTACCATTTTTAAAACTGACACGTCTCTTAATATGGTAGTAACTGCCTTTATCAAAGTGATTCTGAAATGTTTTTTTAGTTACACACTGCACTTTGTTAGTGGTACATTTTGCTCAATACATTTTTTTTATAGAAATTCCAAAATTTGCTAATATTGTTTTTAAATTTGCAATTGTCAAGACTAGAATCTCTGTTTTACGAGATACCTCATAAAATAGTTAATATTTAACATGCACAATATGTCCACTTTAACTTAGCATCATTTTTCACATTTAAATTTTTGTGAGGACTTGAAAAGGCTTATAAGTTTAGCATCAATTTTTCAAGAAAATTTTCAAAACTCTTTTTTTAGGGACCAGTTCAGTTCTGAAGTTGATGTGAGAGGCCTATCTAATAGAAAACCACCCATTAAATCACTCAGCTTTAAAATCTGTGCCTCAAAGTATCAAAACTTCATTGAGGAAGTGTTTCACAGGAATTAACACAAGAGTTGAACTCAAATTTAATACATTTTTTGTAAATAAAGGAGGTAGTAAAAGAGACATAACACTCAAAATCTATTACCCTAAGGCCCGATTCACACGACCGTATATTTGCGGGCCCGCATTACTGCGGACCCACAAATATACGGGGGCCGCGCGGCGTGCGGCCCCATTGAAAATGCCTATACTTTTCCATGCGCACGGACAAGTATAGGACATGCTTCAAAAGAGCCGCGGCACGGAGCTAGCTCCGTGCCGCGGCTCCCGGCCCCATAGAGGTGAATGGGGCTGCATCTATTCCCGCATTTTTGCGGATAGATACGGCCCCATTCATACCGTTGTGTGAATGGGGCCTGATTCTGTAGTTTTTAGAAATACCTCACTACCAGCCTCATAAATGAAGATGCACCTTGTGGATTTTGGGCCCTACATTTTTTAGGATGTTTTTCATGCACCATTTAAGGTTGACTCCACTTCCGGAGTCGAGAAGTGGGGTCGCTCCTTTCGGGGCGGGTGCTCCGCTTGTAGGCAGGGGTAGTCCGAGGGATATAATAGGGACAGAAGTTGCCCCTTAACCCGACCTCACTTCCGTGGCTCCTGTCCAGTGATATCTTTTGTGGTCATCTGAACCGTGAGTTATTGAGGCATCAATCCTCAAAGAGATTGCATACTTACCTTTTGAAAGTACAAATACTTATTTGCAATCATATATATACTCTGGAGATAGCTATTATATGTATGTATGTCACACAGTGTGTACAAAGGAGTTTTATGTTTATCTTAATAAATGTTAAGTTTTAATTGGGAATTTTGCATATATACTTTGGCTTATACCTACTTTCCCTACCAATATATCTATACATTTCAGTGATAATACCATTTAAGGTTGGCAGAGACATTGAAGTGTCAATAACCCCATTTTGGAAACTACACCCCTAAAGGAATTCATCTGGGGTGTAGTGAACATTTTGACTGCACAGGTGCTTCACAAAATGTATTATAATGGGGCCATAAAAATGAAAAGCGTCACAGAAAACAGTGCTGGAGAAAGGGTACATAAAACATTATTTTTCAAAATGTTAGGCTATTGGAGAGCTTGTCCGAGATTTCTAATCATCTTAGACAGTCCCCTTAATTTAGTATATGATATTTAATGGAGGATGGACATTATCCCTAAACATGTGATCTATCATTGGATTTTCCTTTGTAAATACAGTTAAGAAGATGTTTAACTGGCCATTCCTCCTTTACCACCATGCATGCACTGTATTTTTCTGTATTCAGTTTCCTCCTATCCCTATTATCTGTTCTTACCCTTCTCTGCATTCCACCCCCGAGTTTCATTACCTAGCCCCAAGTCAGTATCTTCCCCCTCTATACTGTAATTGCCCTACCTCCAGTACCTAATTTAAACACTCCTCCAACCTTGTAGCCATCTTCTCTTCAACACAATTGCATCTTCCCCATGGAGGTGCAGCCCATCTCTACTTCTCCAGAAACCCAAACCAGCACCAGTTCTGGAGCCACTTGCTGCCTCTCTGGTCATCAATGTTAAAACTCCCAGAAAAAAAACAAAATTTAATATATATGTGTCTCCGATAGCACAAAATTAAGTAACAGATTGGCCATTATTCAGAATTTCATCCTTGTAAGGCTATGGTTGGTTGCTCATAATTAGGAACAATCATCAGTCTAAGTTGTTCTCCTTCTATTTGACTTCTGCATTGGCTAGGCAGAGATGGAATTTGCTTTTCACTGAAAACACACACAAGGCATTTTGGACAACAAAGTTCACATAATTTTATTTCCAAATCCACAACAAAGAACAAAAGTTTATACAAATCAGCACTGTAAAAATGACAAGTTAGAGGCTATGCTGGCAAAATGTAAAGGGAAACCATTGTTTCCTATTCCTCTTATTTCCCCCCTCAAAAAATGTATATTAGGCTCTAAAAAAACATCTCCTGCAAAACATTTGTTCTAATTCTCAAAAAAATGGTGTCCAATTGTATATCTGGTGCATATCAATATATTAACATAGGGAGAGAGCGAGCGATCAATATATCAATGTAAGTGCTCACCCTTTGACATGCACAGAAGGCATTGAAATTAAATACAAATATTTTTGCAATAAAAATGTCCTAAAATTGAAAAGTTGGACCAAGCATGCTTCCTCACGTGTGAAAAACGTTAACTTTCATCCTATAGCAGAAAAGGTGATAAATAATTTAAACTTCTAAAGCAAATTTCTGCAGCACGTCCACATGACAACTACTCAAACAATTACTCTGAAAAAAAAAATAACACTGATATTCTAAACTTGATAAATATACATGAAGAAATAGATAAAGGTGTCTCTATAAAACAGTGGCATACAGGTAGACAGTGAAATGACATTAAATAAGACAATGCACGCGCGCCTTCAGCAATAAAACTACCGCAAACCATATGAAATGTCAGTCTAGATGATCAGCTTGAAAGATTTGTTTTTCCCCTAAAACACACTAATTCCATTTTTTTTAAGGTTAGAAAATTAGATTATAATATACCCAATGTCTCTAATATTTATTTGCAATATCTTATTAAAACTATACAGAGTAATATACAAGGTGTTTAAATAAGATTTTAACACTTCAGGCTTTCATGTACTGTGTCTTTACACCTAAATTGAAGCATTCCTCTTACCTATACTTCGGGGTGCCATCTATTGTAGGATTCAACATTTATAGGAACGCAGCCTACAGAGTGCAATCATCTATCAGCTACTTTGGCAACATGCATGCTGCCAAGATAGTTGCTCTGGCACAGCTGGCATTTTGATGCTGCTGGTGTAAAAGGAAAAATCTGCTCTTTATGGGGGACATTTATCAAGACCGGCATCACATCAGTCTTAAAGGGGTTGTCCGGCCATATATATTGATGACCTATCATCAGGGTCAGTCATCGATATCTGATTAGCGGGGGTCCAATTCCCAGCACCCTCACTGATCAGCTGTTTGACAAGAAGGTGGTGTGGTCCATGTGAGCACCGCTTCCAGGACTTTACACTATGCGTTGTCTCCAGTGGAGCGAAGGGCGTAGTGTAATTACAAGTACTCACTGTATTCACTTGAATGGAGCGAGTACTTGTGTTACATGGCACTTCCGAGACGATGGGCAGTGTAATGAAGAGGAAGCGGTGCTTACATGGAGCGCCACCTTTTCTTCAAACAGTTGAGTAGTGGAGGTGGCGGGTGATCAGATATTGATGACCTATCTTGACTATATTTCATTAATATGTATGGCAGGACAATCCCTTTAATATCTCTCCACTTACATCTAATGCGGCGCAATTATTAAAGGGGTTGTCTGAGTTATGAAAAAAATATATAGTACTGTAAATCTTATGGGCAGCAATATATAACTAATCTAAGCAAGTTTTAGGCAAAAAAAATCTATATTTCCTCATTTCCCTGGTTCTCTTCTGGACTTTGTTTACATGCAGTAATAACAATCTCTGCCCCTCCCCCCTCTCCCTGCAAAGGGAATGAATACAAGTGCTGAGTGACATGTCTGCCTGCTGGGATACTCAGCAGCATGTTGTATGTGTAGGACTACAAGTCCCAGCTGTACAATGACACTGCTGATACAGTACACACAGGATCTTCCCCCTACCTTTCTGCTCTGCAGAACTCCTCTGTCAGCTAATGTGCCCAGCATTTCTCTCCTCACTGCCTGCAGTTACTGTAGTAAAGTCTTCAGTATGTGCTGGCTGAAGGGGTTAATGTTTTATCTGAAAAAATCCAGGGAGAAGGAGACACAGAGCAGCAGCTCAGCTAGTGCATGGGGGGCGCGGCCAGAACAGTGACATCTAGTGTACAGACTCTTATCTGCTTGGTGCACGAATACAAGATTAGCAGGGAGGCAAGCTGACATCACAGGTCATGTGACCCTGAGTGAAATCTGAGAAAGGAGCAGCTTTGGAAACACAAAGTGCATTTAAAAGCTGCTATATTTGACTAGTTAGAAACATACAAAGAACAAAAAAATAACTTGGACAACCCCTTTAAGAGGCGCAAGTCTCTTAATATTTGTGTTGCATCTTTGAAGGTCCGTGCGCCAAAGTACAGATCTACACCAGCAAGCGAGCTGTGGCTATAATATATACCACATTGTTGCCCGCCTACTACTTTAAATAGTTGTTAGTGGTGTCTGAAACAGCCACAAAAAGTCGCAAAATATTGAGCTGATCTTTGTGACTTTTTGGTGCACAATTGCCCCCCTATATGTTTAAGTAGAAGATATTGATGTCATTGGTTCTTAATAAAGTGACTGACTACATTTGTGTCATAGGTTTTACTTCACACATATTCTACTTTAGTTAAGCAAGCAGGACTCTATAACTTCAGCCTTTACGCAGAACACATACGAAGCCTACGATTTAAAGCAGGGGGTTCTAATTCATCAAAGCTGGCCATGAATATTAGGGAAGATCAGTGACAGTGAATACAAGCTGCTAATTAAACTAACGTAATGAACAGAACAGCTAATCCTGAATGTAATAACACAAATAACATTGAAGGGTACCTCATGGTCCCAGCTCACAGACCCCAAGCTACATGGTGATTGAATTCAAGGTCGGTGTAATACGCATGCATATTACTGCCCTATTGAAATCCATGGAGTTACATGAGCATTTAACTGGGAGTTAAGGGTGGAGGTCTTATTGGTGGTGGGTGCCCGTCAGCTGGTGTGTCAAAATTGCAATAAACCAGGGTACACTTTAAGTGCTCAAAAGAAAAAAAAAAAAATAATAATAATAATATTCAACATGCAAACTAAACGTATACAGATTGGTGCGCATGAGTACATCTAAATCCATGGCTACAACCGCAGCTAATACAAACCTAAATGAACAGCTTTATTATACAATGCACCATAATATATACAAAAGTTGACGTCTTCTTACCTTCATCTGGTTACTGAGATTTGATTTAAGGTCTATGAAAATAAATATTGTATTTGTGTGGAGCTATGTCTGATAACGTTGTCTATTTTACAAATGATCCTTATATCTGCTGAACATTGCAATAGTTAAAATAACCATATGCATGTGTATATATATTGTATATACAGAAATACACACACACACACACTCAGTCACACACACACTTATTTGCACACTTGCGCTGTGTCAAAAGTGCCATCTTTAGTCCCAAGAATCCTGACACTACTATATAAATATACTCATTTAGGAAAACATAGTAGATATCCAGCATCCAAATCTTCATCTCGTAATTTGCCTCTTCCTAAACTTATTTTCAGACATCGGTGAGCCTTTCTGTTGTGGTGGCTCATGCAGGAAAAAAAAAAAAAGCGGCATTAAACATATGGCAAATTAGTGGATGGACGTGGTATTTTTCTGGCATGCTGCATGTTTTGTAAAGTATGCCCCATCCTGGATTATTTGGGAAGGGAGGGGGGAGGGGATATAGCACAACTTATATAAAAAAAAAACAGTATTAGGCACATCTCCTAAAATGGCCCGTCTGGTACAAAAGTGTTTTTTTATTCTGCAATTTTTACATATGGCTCTCTGATGACCCACTAACCCCTTTTATGAATTAAAAAAAATGTATTTAACTGTTAAAATGACCTGGAAACCAAATGTACATATACAGGGTAGATACTGAATGTTAGAAAGAACATTATCTGATTTACATAAGTTGTGCTTCTAGAAATTGCGAGAAATTTTTTGAGAATTGTGAAAGAAAAAAAACTTTACAAAGCTGCACTATGAAGGGATCCTTACATTATGGGATGACCACGCAGGACCTTCACTCTTGCGATCAGCCTCTTTGTAGGAACCATGGATGTGGTATATACCGATTCTACCAACCCATAGCAAACAAGCGATAAAAAAAACTGAAAACCATGGAATGTGGAAAGAAACTGACTGCAGCAGCGGATATGTACAACATGTTACATAAGAAACAGCATTTTCAATGTCACGTAGCATCAAACTAAATGCAGCTTGCATAATTTTAACATTGCATCTATATAAATAAGATTTTCTGAAAATTTTGCTTAAATATCAGATCTCCATTAAAAAAATTACTTCTCTGTAAAGGTAACCTCAGGCTAACTTTTGCTATCATAAATACAAACTGATTGTATGGCCATTTACAAACAGAGTTTGTAATATATTGGTGGCCCTGAGTCTTATCGCCCGCCATTCGTTTAATTGTGTGGTTCATCATGAAAGCGCAGTTTCTTGAGAAGAAGATGAATGAAAAAGCACATTAAAAAGTTGAAGTTTTTTTTTTTTTTAACACAATGGAGAACACATGATGCAGATAAAATATCTTAGCTTTCTATTGGTTAATAATAGAAAATGGATATTATTCACAGCTTGATCTGCATTAGCTTCATCCCCCTATCCTCGGAATATTTAAAGGAACAAAAAAAAGAAAAAAAATCATGATTACCTCTGAAAGGCTTTCTACAGAACTGTTCACAATTCTGTAAATCCATATATTTAAGTGCAGCAAAAACAAAAACAAAAAAAGTCTTTATGACTTCATTCAAAATTCATCTATGTTTGTGGAAACATTTGGGGTGGCTGGATTTGAATCTTGAGAAATGGCTGCAACTGTGACTATTCTTGGAGAACCGAGGACCCCGGTGACGGACGCGTCCAGGTCCCCTGAGGTTACAATAGCCAGGGCTGTTCCACCTCCCTTTTTGTTTTGGTGGGTTTTCACGTGCTTGGAGAGGTGGTCGCTCCTCATGAATCTCTTTGAACATTCCGGACACTCAAAACGTTTTTCACCTAAAAATTAAAAACATTTTGAAAGAAGGCTGCCACATGTCCGTAAATATATTAAAGTGCCGTATGCAAAGATGTCCACTAGTGGGTGCCTGAACCCGAAAGCATTTTGGGGTGAAAAGACAGTACTGATAACACTCCAGGCACTTTAAAGGGGGTATATCAGCCAAATATAAAATAAAACAGAGCAGATACTAACCTCATCAATCCCCCACCACTGCCATTCCAATGGTAACTGGGTCTTTGATGCTCTCCACTTTCTCCTGACGTGGCTGAGTGGCATTTACAGCCATTTCCTGCAGGAGGCAGAAGTGGAGCGCGGCGAGGATGTGTGCACCATCAGCACAGCAATGGTGGAGGATCAGTCATGTGAGTAGAAGCTCTGTTATTCATTTATTTATTGTACCATTTGTATCCCACTGCATCCCTTTCTATTCGGCTGGAATACCCCTTTAAGGGAGAAGTCAGTCTGTTCTAGAGGTGTCCTTATGATGGACCATATGTACAGTCCATGAACTAACCAGAAATTTCTCCTGCGGCGGCACTTATTTATGACACAGTCATGAGACAACCCCTTTAAGGCTGGCCAATCCATACATCAAGAGTGACTGAGATGACTGTACTGGAAATAACTGGGTCTTCAGAACTTAAAGAGGACCTTTAAGGACCTTTAAGTTTAAGAGGACCACTCCTGACATGCCTGTTTTAATATCTTCATGCATTCCCCATGTAATAACAGTTCTGGAACATCTATTCTTATGGTCTATGTTGTGCCATTCCTCTATTATTTGCACTAGAAGTTATGAATGAATTGCTATTTGCCTTCAGTAAAGGAACAGAGGGGAGGTGACCAGTTGGGGGTGTGTACCTGCACAGACTGACTCTAGCCAATCAGTGCTGTCATGTTCACACTGTGCAGGGACACACCCCCAACTTGTTACCTCTCCTCTGTTCCTTTACTGAAGGCAAATAGCAATTCATTCATAACTTCTAGTGCAAATAATAAAGGAATGGCACAACATAGAGACATAACAATAGATGTTCCAGACTTGTTATTACATGGGGAATGCATGAAGCCATTAAAACAGGTATGTCAGGAGTGGTGAAAGGTCCTCTTTAAAGGGATTGGCCACTATCTTTATTTCTGCACGTATGCTGGGAACAGCACACAAAGGCACTTACTAAAACACTGCTATTAATCCATATGCAGGGATGTTCAGTGGCTTAAATTGCTTACCCACTGTTTACTGCATACGTTCTTGATCACAGCCCAGCGTTCCGGTTCCAAAATAGTGACTAATACTGTGGAAGGACTGTGTATGCCTTGTCCATCCACGGTGCGGGTCAATGAAACTTGCTGATAGATGGGTCTGGTCACTTGACCATCCATCAGCGGTCACTTTGGTACGGGAGTACCAGGCCATCAATAAGAATGATTGCAGTAAGTAAGGCTTAAAGGGGTATTCCCATCACAGACAAAGGGGGCATATTGCTAGGATATAACCTCATTGTCTGAGAGAGGGGGGATCCACACCTACAACAAGAACGGGGCAGCGAGAGTTGTGGCTGGAGGACCCCAGGTTTCCCAGGGACCGGCCACCACCAAGCGCTGCTCCCCACTGCTCCCATACAAGTGAATGGAAGCGCACCGCCCATGCGCGGCCCCCACTCCCATTCATTTATATGGGGTTGACGGAAATAGCCGAGCCAGTGCTCGACTATTTTTAGAAGCCCCATAGAAATGAATGGAGGGCGGCTGCGCATGGGCGGTGCACCCTCCACTACTTTCCCCGCTCCGTTCTCTGTGTAGGTGCGGGTCCCAGAGGTGAGAACCCCACCTATCAGACAATAAGGGCATATCCTAGCGATATGCCCTTATTGTCTGTGATGGCACAACCCCTTCAAGCAATGGAATCCACATGTATCTTTAAGTACTGTTGCTTAGCAAGTGGCACTGTACTCTGGGAAAACTTCTGACATGTTATATGACATATCAAAAGTTGTGATCGGTGGGAGTCCAAGTGCTGAGACCCTCACCGATCACTAGAATGAGGAAGGAGAAGCACTCATAATTGTTGGAAAAAGGTTAAACTTAAAGAGGTGTAAGTGATAGCTTATGGTCTCCACCATGCTGAAGTCTATTTAGCTTCTCCAAGATGGCTGTACCAGTCTTACGTTCAACTTACGTTTAATCCTATGTGTATGGCCACCTTAAAAGGTCTTTGGCCGTAGGAGAGAGGATTGCCATATGGAAAGTAAATAGCCCAGGGGTGAAAAACCTGTGGCCAGATCAGACACTATACTTTTTCAATATGTGTCTCAGATGGTAACACACCTTTAAGTTTAATTGTGGCCTTGGGATTGGCTCAGACGGATATTGTGGCCAGTGGCTCAGAATGGGTTGTGCATCCCTTAATCTAGCCCTTGATAAGATCAGTGCTTTTACAGAGAAGACCTTCATACCTGTGTGCGTTCTTCTATGTCTCTGCAGCTCATCGCTCCGAGTGAATCTCTTTCCACAAAATATCCAGTTGCATACAAAAGGCCTTTCTCCGGTATGCCAACGAAGATGTGCTCGCAAATGGGATGTCTTCCCATAGACTTTTCCACAGCCTTCAATATGACAGATGTGCTGCTTCTTTTTCCCAGGCTCACTGCTGCCTCTGATGAAACAAATACACAGATGTGGGTCTGGCCATTTCAGTCTCACTTATATCATTTATAGTCACACTGACATTATATGGTAATACACTACTTAAGCTAACCAGTCTGGGAAACACGCTCTGTGTGACAACTGTATTTCCCGGACTGAACACTGCTCTTCTGACGTGACCTCACAGTATCATAATGATTTATGAGGCTGTGAGCTCCTACCTGACTGCGGCTCTACTGAACCGTACTGACATAATTCCTTAAGTACAGTTCAGGAGACCCCCCGCCCCTTGTCAAGCAGGAACACACAGCATTATAAATCGTTCATCTCAGAGGAGCTGCGTTCAGTCTAGGAAATACAGCTGTAACATGGAGAGTGTTTCCCGGACTGAATACGCTCCTGTGAAATAGGCCTTAGACTATTAATACACATTGCTCATCTAATTGACAGCATGTGATGCTTGAAACTTGCAAAATACAGCCTTTTACAAAAGAACCATATAGGTCATTTCAATGACTGCAACATGACTGGCGTTACCCTGTGAATGAAGCCACCAGCTCATGACGCCCATTACCTATAAATCAGATCTGCCAGCTTAGGTGCACAATTCTGGGGTGATTGTGTTTCCTAAGTCATTTTCCAAAATGAAAATCTAAACTGACAGGCAAAAGTAAGAACCTATTAACGCGAGCAATGCTCTCCAGAAAGACTGACACATTATTATCCATGGGCCAATTCACATGTCCGATTTTCCATGCGGACCATTGGTCTGTGCAGAGCAAATCGCAGAATGCCCTACTTTGGTCCAATTCACACACTAGACTCCCCCATTCAAGCTAATGGGTCACCAAAAGAAACAGATAGCACATGGATGTTGTCTCTATGCTTTTCAGGGATGGCTGGTAAGAAGTGCTGAAAAGAAGCGATAGCAGAAGTCCTTCCAGCGCAGCACAACTTAGGAGTGACAGCCATGGCCTCTTCAGTCTACCCAAGCTTTCTACTGTGCTACCCAGGTATGTCCTGTCCTACGGACATCAAGAAACTTAAAGCGGCTGACCACTTACTGGCTACTGTTGACCAGTATGTATGTAAGACCACTATATGGTAGAGCACTAATACAGCCTTAGTTGATATTCGGTGCCGTTTTCATAAACCACGGCCCCTTGCTGGGCAGATCTTCTGTGCTGTCCACACAGAGGTCCTATCTATAACATGGCTGCTGATGGAGGGTCATCACTCAGCCTCCTCCATTCTAATACACTGCACTATACTCCCAACAGTGAAAGTACAGATGGCAGGTGCAGTGTATTTGAATGGAGGTGATTTGCTTGGTCACATGACCCCCCATCAGCGGCCATCGTATGGAGAAGACCTGGACAGCACAAAAGACTTGGTAAACAAGGAGGCATAACTCATGGGAATGTAGAAAATGGCACAGAAGGTCAACAAAAGCTATACGAATAAGTGCCATATAATCATACTAAAACCATATAGTGACCAGCCCCTTTAACCCTAGGTGGGACAAAGGTAGTCCTCATACTCATAAGATGAGGGGGTAGCTCCGCCCACCTGCCAGTGATAGCCATCTCCTACGCGCAGTAATAAGGAGGGAGATAGACTGTCAATCATGGGCTGGTGGTCAGCACGCTCCCCGCAGCTTGCGAATATGAGGACTGCTTCTCCGTATTAGAATTCCATCTGCCAGTCTTGATCTCCTTGCACTGGCGTGAGATGCGCCCAATTTATTAAGATGCAGAAGCAGGGCCATCTCTGCACTGCTGTGCGCCAGAAACTAAAATCTAAACTTCCTAGTTATAAACTTTCACTATAACTTTTGTCACTTTGTGGCAAAAGTTATAGTAAATGCAGCAGGCGGCACAAAGCCACACCCCTCCTCATAAGCCACGCCTACTTTCCCTTAGTACTTCAGAAAAGTGCAGAGAAGCTCAAAACGGTGCAAATTATTGTGCAGACATGGCGTGCACGATAATCTGCGACATTTGTACACCACACACAACAGTGACATAAAGAGCTTAATTAATGTCCCTCTTTGTGTACACACATAAAAGAGGCAGCGCTGAAATCTAAGGCACTATGCCTGGCACAACCTTACACTGCCCTCAAGGAAGGCAGATAGAGGTGGTGACAGACTTCCTTTAATTTAAAGAGGACCTGTCACCAAAAAACGCAATGCAATCTGCAGGCAGCGTGTTACTAAATCTTTACCCACAGAACTATACATCAATCTGCTCAGCTCTTCCTGCTCTACAACCTGCTGCCTGCAGATTACACTGCATTTTTTCTTTAACATGAATCACCTGGAATAACTGTAATGAAAACTATAGCAAAAACTTAAAGGGGTCATCTGAGATAAATAAAACTCTCGGAAAATGCTTATGGTGGATTTACACCTGCCGAGGAGCAGACAATTATCGGGAAGGAAGCGTTCCTTCCTGACATCTGGCTGCTTGTTCAGTGGGGGTGGAGCGCTGCAATTACATGCAGTGATCGCCTCCACAGTAATGAGAACAAGCGATCGCTAGCCCTCATTCAGCTGCATTGTTTCTGGGATGCAGAGTACTGTTTGATTTACTTGCCAGCACTAACGACAGGATCACCCGATGAAATGGTGTTTCGCCTGTTCATCGGGTGATCGGCTGCAGCTTTAGACGGCCAGATTGTTGTCCCTGATAATCTGCCCGGCTACAGGCACGTGTAAATCCACCATTACAATAGCTTAAAGTAAAAAACAAAAACAAAACATATACTCACCCCCTTATTCCAGCGCCATTTTCTGCAGCACTCCTCCTGTACTTTGCTTAGACACAGCAGAGGTGACATGCTGTGATATGTCACACTACCGCTACAGCCGATCAATGTCCTTAGAGGTCTACAGCAGGGGACAGTGATAGTCTGACGTGCCTGCAGGGCTGTGGAGTCGGAGTCGGTCACTCTTTTTTTGTGGAGTCGGAGTCGGTATAAAACAGACCGACTACGACTCCTAAAATATATAATGAATTAGTACATTTAGTTCAGTGCAATAAGTGCTGAATGTATTTTTATAAGAATTTGTGAAAATGATGAAATGTCCTATAAATGTCTGTTCTATTCCTGATCTAAGGACTTAGGCTTTTAGTTGAGATGACTGTGTACTGCCCTTTATGTCCAGTGCATGTTCTCTCTGTATGCTTTATGTTTCCTCTGAGCTCATGTTTGGAGAGGTTAGCTGCTCTCATGGCTTCTATCTGCTGCTGATGTAAAACACCTAGAGCCTTATGTATGAAAACGGTCTAGGTCTAGAAGTTTCTTTGTTGCCCATAGCAACCAATCAGAGCTCCCCTTTCATTTAATATAGTGCTCTGGAGAAATGAAAGGGGAGCTCTGATTGGTTGCTATGGGCAACAAAAAAAGTCTTAGACCTAGACAGTTTTCATACATCAGGCCCAGAGGCGTAGGGGGGGGGGGGGGCGATGCTCCGGGCCCAATACCTCTGGGGGGGCCCAGCAGGGATGGCCTTAGTACAAGCAGGCGAATACAAGTGAGTGCTTCCATTATGGAGTCTGATGGGGGCACATTAAGCCGATCTGAGGTCTGATGGGGGCACATTAAGCCGATCTGAGGTCTGATGGGGGCAGATTAAGCCGATCTGAGGTCTGATGGGGGCAGATTAAGCCGATCTGAGGTCTAATGGGGGAACATTCTGCTGATCTGAGGTCTGATGGGGGCACATTAAGCCGATCTGAGGTCTGATGGGGGAACATTCTGCTGATCTGAGGTCTGATGGGGGCACATTCTGTTGATCTGAGGTCTGATGGGGGTAAATTCTGCTGATCTGAGGTCTGATGGGGGCACATTCTGCTGATCTGAGGTCTGATGGGGGCACATTCTGCTGATCTGAGGTCTGATGGGGGCACATTCTGCTGATCTGAGGTCTGATGGGGGCACATTCTGCTGATCTGAGGTCTGATGGGGGCACATTCTGCTGATCTGAGGTCTGATGGGGGCACATTCTGCTGATCTGAGGTCTGATGGGGGCACATTCTGCTGATCTGAAGTCTGATGGGGGTAAATTCTGCTGATCTGAGGTCTGATGGGGGAACATTCTGCTGATCTGAGGTCTGATGGGGGCACATTCTGCTGATCTGAGGTCTGATGGGGGCACAATACGCTGATCTGAGGTCTGATGGGGGCACATTAAGCCGATCTGAGGTCTGATGGGGGCAAGGGACTGTTAGTTTAATGATGTAAAAGCTGGGGACAGATTTCCTTTAACATAGAAGTCCCCCTTTTTACTCCTATTAATCCTATATTTTACTGCATTATGTGGTAGAGTATTTAGAGTAGGGTATGTAGAAAGTCTATTGTACTGTACTTAACAGCATAGATGATCTAGCAGTTTATATAGTCATCTTGCTAATACAGTATTATAACCACAACTAGTAGTATGTGCCTGTGAAGTTGGAAACGTGCGTTTGGGAAGCCAATAAGTGGGGGGCCCACTCAAGTATGTTTCGCCCCCCCATGTGCTGAACCTCTAGCTACGCCTCTGATCAGGCCCTTAGTGAGCTGTACCCAGAGAAGCCTGATAGATTAAGTTATCACTTAAACATGCTCCATGTATGTCGGAGTCAGGGGAAATTGAGGAGTCGGAGTCAGGGCTTTGGCTTACCGACTCCACATGCCTGCATTCATTAACTCACCGCTGCAGCCCATCACTGTCCTCAGATGTCTACAGCAGGGGACAGTGATAGTCTGTAGAGATCAGAAGCTGCCTCCCTGCACGGCACAGTGGTCTGGGACAAATACAGTGACACACCTGTATTCAGCAACTCACCACTGCAGCCCATCACTGTCCTCAGCTGTAAGCAAACGGTGGGAGTAACATAGGAGAAAAGCAGAGAACTGGGATGGAATAAGGGGCGACTATATGGTGTTTTTATATTTTAAGTAATTGTAGGGGTTGACCAAGATTTTTAATTATCTCAGACAACCTCTTTAAGCACTTTTTTTTCCCAGTGTTGTTTTATGCGGTTTTAACCACAGCCAACTGCAATTTGGCCGCTGTTTGTTGCTTGACCCTAATATTTAACCGCAGCTCAAACACTAGGTATGAACATACCCTTAGAATTCACAGAACCAAGTCTGCATATGTATGGAGGAGTTGGGAGGAACATCTATTGGGCCGATAGCTATTAAAGGTGTATGTCCTTCTTTAGGGCTCATGCACACAAACGTATTTTTAGTCCGCATGCAATCCACATTTTGTGGGTCGGATGCGGACCCATTCACTTCAATGGGGCCGCAAAAGATCTGTATGTCTGTTCTGCAGCCCTGCAAAAAAATAGAACATGTCCTATTCTTGTCCGTATTATGTACAACAATAGGGAAGTTCTGTTATGGGCCGGACATTCAGTTACACAAAATGCAGAATGCACGAGGCCGGTATAGGTGTTTTGTGGATCCGCAATTTGCGGACAGCAAAATGGGCTACAGTCATGAGTATGAGCCCTTAGTCATACAACAGAATAAGGGTTCAAGCCCACGACCGCGATCGACCTGGGAAACCGGATCTATGTGTTGTCTGCATCTCCCGGACCAGAACCGATTGCATCATAGTAATTTATGATACAGTCAGTCTCTATCTGATCGCGGGGCTATTGCTGTGTACTGACATCATTATCTGCCCTGCGATCAGATCTGAACTGACTGTACCATAAGTTACTACGATGCAGTCAGTTCAGGTCAGGGGAGCCGCAGATAGTCCGAGAGACGCAGCCGCGTTTCCTGGGCCGATTACGGTTGTGTGAATCAGCCCTTACACAATCTTTGTTAAGTGTGAATACTTATGAATAGGTAAAAATAAGTCACTGCTGCACTCATCATAAAAAATGAAATACAAATGTGTTGAATGTTATCTAGCTATAGTAAAACATGCAAATGTCTGTCTGCGGAGTTAGAAACAGATACATCACAGGTGTGACTGAAAAGGAGCGTGCATTTCCCAAACTATGAAAAAGAAAAATCACGACAAAAAACTTCTGCCCCGTTCTGATACCACCACGCCCTGATACTAGATCCGCTTCACCTACAACAAGAAGCAAGTTAAGGAGGAGGTGGGGGGGTAGAGTTTCACATCTGTACATCTGCAAGTGACACATAGGAAACACCAGCAGTGGCTGTGCCAGCTCAGCAGCATTGATACGATAAGCAGATCATTTATTAACACCGGTGTTCTAGTCGCCAGTCCAATGCCCCTTTCACACGAGCGGGAGACTCGCATGTCTCCCGCAACGCATCTACAGGGCTGGACATTATATGCGATCCCAGTCAGTGCCGGAGTCCAGACCTGTAGATGCGTTGCGGGAGACATGCGAGTCTCCCGCTCGTGTGAAAAGGGCATTAAAGGGGTTGTCCGGGTTGAGATCTAAACCTGGACACACCCAGATTTTCACCATGCAGCCTGCCTGATGATAGCATGGGCTTTTTTATTTAGAACAACACACTGCTGGGCGGAGGCTTCCATTTCCCATTTTCCAGGCTAGGGCAGCACTAGAGCCCGTTCATCAGTGCCGGTGACGTCACCGGGCTCACTGCTGGGCGGAAGCCTGCACCCGGCAGCCCTAAGGAGAGCCCGGTTCGTCACCAGATGCGCAATTTCAGGGCCACAAAGCTCACTTGTAAGAAAGAAAAAAAGCTTCTAAAAATCATGCTTTTCTAAACACATTTCTTTAACAAAAAGGTGCAAGCAAACTACAAAGGGATTGTTCATCATTAGAAAACCATGGCTGCTTTCCTCCAGATACAGCGCCACTCTTGTTCATGGTATGCACCCGGTATTGCAGCTTGGCTCCATTAAAGAGAACCTGTCCCCTCTCCTGACACGTCTGTTTTGGTAACTGCTTGTGTTCCCCATGTAATAACAATTCTGGAGCATCTATTCTTATGACTATGTTGTGCCATTCCTTTAGGGCGTCTTCACACGTGTCAGAAAATTCTGCGACTGGAAATCAGTTCCATTCAATTGAATGAGGCAAGCACATGGATTTCTGCCAGCCCCATTAAGGTGAATGGAACTGATTTTCAGTCTTCAGCCACAAAATCTTCTGCGTGTGAAGGCACCCTTATTATTCCTGCTAGACGTTCTGAATGAATTACTAGCAGTTTGCAATGAAGGTCCAGACAGGTGTTACCAACTGGGGATGTGTCCCTGCACAGTCTAACAATTATCCAATCCCTGCTGCAGGGACACCCCCCCCATCTGGTAACACCCAAGATTATGAGCAGGAAAGCCTTTAAAAGCTATACTCCCCTTTAAATGTCCTGCCGCTCCAGCATCGCCAGTCCGGTGCCTCCTATTCCGCTTGTCTTCATGTGACCACTGCAATTAATCATTGGCCTCCGTGGTCACCTCTGCTGAGGAAAGTGATTGACTGCAGTGGTCATGTGAAGACTAACAGGATGACATCACTTCCTGTGCATTTACTTGAATGGAGCTGGGTTGCGGTAATCAGGCACGGCCAGTACACAGAGCTATGCTCCCATCTCCATTCACAGCGTTAGTTCTGGCACTGGCGACTGCTGGGAGCAACTGACTGGTACAGATGCTGGGTGTCGGGACCCCCCAACCAATCTGATAACTACCACTCTCTAGGATAGATGATCAATATCTGAAGTCCAGAAGAGGGGTGTACATACCTTCCTTCTCCTTCCCTGCAATTGGGGCATGAACATGCAACTCTTCTTAACCTCTTTCCTGTCTGCACCTCCTGATCTGATGATGGCTGGGACTGCTGAAGCTGAACCTGCGTTATCTGGTCGGGGCTGACAGCGCCAATGGTTGCATTAGTAAGGCCGCCTACTGCAACGGTCATGGGTGCGATGGTAGCTTGCTGTACTTTGACTCCGTCTGCTCCTTGTTGTTGACCTGAAGCAGCAAAATCAAAACACAATGTAAAATTCTGAGAAAGGTCACTGTAGGAGCTTGTTTAAAGGAAGTCTGACAGCAGTTTCGACCATGCTAAACTGCTGATAGCACCAGGTAGTTGTTGGGGAAAGCGGTACAAACATACCTTTTGTGGAGCTTTTACTATCTGGAGTAGCGAGTATATGAACTTTTATTCTGGGAGGTTCTGCTCCTGCAAGTGCACTGGAGGCAGATCTGTGTAGTGCTCTCCGCCCCTCCCCTCTGCTGATGGACAGCTGTGGCAGCCAACCAGAGACCAATACAGCCGGCACTCAGAAGAGAGGGGAGGGGCTGCGAAGTAGCTCAATGCACTGAGCAGAGAACACTTCACAGTGAAGCTCCGCCTTCAGTGCACTTAAATAGCAGAATCAGAATAAGGGAGTGTTCACACAGATACTGGTGTTTTCTGATGCTAAATCCACATTCAAAACTCTACCAACAGTTTCCCTTGTACATTTCACCTTGTACACACAATGTCAAAATGGTACAGGTTTTTTTTCAGTACCTGATTTAAAAAGAACACTTCAGAAGAGACATGTTACTTCTTTGAAGCAGATTTGATTGTTGATTTTCGCAGGTAAAACTCAACCAACAACTCTTCTAATGCTAGTGTAAAAACGCATTTAAAACCACCATCAAATTACAAAAGAGGACCAAAAACGACCTGTTTTTGGATTTTTCTGCCCTGGATTTTAGCAGTGTGAACATACTCTAAAAATTCATATTCACACTACTCCTGATAATAAAAGGTCTACTAAAGCTATGTTTCTGCTGCCCCCCATGGCTGATATATAGTGTTGCTAGCAGTTTTGGATGGTCAAAACTTCTGACGGTCTCCATTTAAAATAGGACATCAAGACCAATACTTTATTTAAAGTGTTGGATAACCAACAGCATTTAACAGGATTGGTGATATATGTTAAGGGGTTCACCATACCTAGATCCCACTAGAAATGCGAGATCACCATCCCATTCACTTCTATGGCACTGCCGAGTACAAACCTCCATTAGCTCCATCAGTGAATGGACAAGGCATCATGCAGTGCTGTTTATGGCACAACCCCTTAACCCCTTCAGCTCAGGCCTAATTTTGCAAATCTGACATGTGTCACTTCATGTGGTAATAACTTTGGAACGCTTTTACTTATCCAAGCGATTCTGAGAATGTTTTCTCGTGACACATTGTACTTCAAGTTAATGGTAAACTTGAGTCGATAAGTTTTAATTTTATTTATAAAAAAATCCAAAAGTTACCGAAAATTTGAAAAAATTCACTGTTTTCTAAATTTCAATCTCTCTGCTTTTAAGACAGATAGTGATGCCCCATAAAATACTTTTTATTTTACATTCCCCATATGTCTACTTTATGTTGGCATCATTTTGGTAGTGTCATTTTATTTTTTTAGGACAGTAGAAGGTTTAGAATTTTAGACGCAATTTTTGCAAATTTGCAAAATCAACTTTTTTAAGGACCAGTTCAGTTCTGAAGTCAGTTTGTGGGCTTACATAATAGAAACCACCCATAAATTACCTCATTTTAGAAACTGCACTCCTCAAACTATTCAAAACTGGTTTTAGAAATGTTGTTAACCCTTTAAGTATTCCACAGGAATGAAAGCAAAATAGATGTGAAATTTCAAAATTTCACTTTTTTGCAGATTTTCCATTTTAATAATTTTTTCCTGTAACACATCAAGGGTTAACAACAAAACAAAACTCAATATTTATTACCCCGATTCTGCAGTTTGCAGAAACACCCCAAATGTGGTCGTAAACTGTTATTTGGGGATACGCCAGGGCTCAGAAGGGGAGGAGCAGCAGCTGCATTTTCTAACATGGAATTTTTTGTCATGGTTTGTAAGAGTGATAACTTTTTAATTTTTTAGTGGACTGAGCTGCGTGAGGTCTTATTTTTTGCGGGACAAGCTGTGCTTTTTATTGGCACCATTTTGGGGTACATCCGGCTTTCTGATCACTTTTTAATCTAATTTTTGGGAGGTTAACAAAAAAAAAAGCAGTTTAGGGGCATTTTTCTATATTTTTTTTACACCGTTCACTTGATGGGGTAGATCATGTGATATTTTTGTAGAGCCAGTTGTTACGGACGCAACAATACCAAATATGTCTATTTTTTATTTATTTTTTTACGTTTTACACAATAAGAGCATTTTTAGAAGAAAAATAATGTTTTTGTGTTGCAATTTTTTAAGAGCCATTTTATTTTTCATTTTTCAGGCTATAATCTTGTGTGGGGGCTCATTTTTTGCGGGATGAGGTGACGTTTTTATTGCTACCATTTTGGGATGCATACGACTTTTTGATTGTTTAATATTATGTTTTTTGGTAGGTGATGCGACAAAAAAAGCTGTTTTGGCTTAATTTTTATTAGATTTTTTTTACGCAGTTCACTTGATGGGGTAGATCATGTGATATTTTTGTAGAGCCAGTTGTTACGGACGCAACAATACCAAATATGTCTATTTTTTATTTATTTTTTTACGTTTTACACAATAAGAGCATTTTTAGAAGAAAAATAATGTTTTTGTGTTGCAATTTTTTAAGAGCCATTTTATTTTTCATTTTTCAGGCTATAATCTTGTGTGGGGGCTCATTTTTTGCGGGATGAGGTGACGTTTTTATTGCTACCATTTTGGGATGCATACGACTTTTTGATTGTTTAATATTATGTTTTTTGGTAGGTGATGCGACAAAAAAAGCTGTTTTGGCTTAATTTTTATTAGATTTTTTTTACGCAGTTCACTTGATGGGGTAGATCATGTGATATTTTTGTAGAGCCAGTTGTTACGGACGCAACAATACCAAATATGTCTATTTTTTATTTATTTTTTTACGTTTTACACAATAAGAGCATTTTTAGAAGAAAAATAATGTTTTTGTGTTGCAATTTTTTAAGAGCCATTTTATTTTTCATTTTTCAGGCTATAATCTTGTGTGGGGGCTCATTTTTTGCGGGATGAGGTGACGTTTTTATTGCTACCATTTTGGGATGCATACGACTTTTTGATTGTTTAATATTATGTTTTTTGGTAGGTGATGCGACAAAAAAAGCTGTTTTGGCTTAATTTTTATTAGATTTTTTTTACGCAGTTCACTTGATGGGGTAGATCATGTGATATTTTTATAGAGCCGGTCGTTTCTGACGCGGTGATACCAAATATGTCTATCTTATTTATTTATTTTTATTTGTAACTTTTTTTAATGAAATATTTGGGGGGAAATTATTTTTTTTTATATATATATGTGATTTTTTTTTTTTACACTTTGTGTCCCCCATAAGGTCATAAAATACCTCAGAGGGACATTTAACTTCACTACTTCAACTATTTTTATTTTTTTACACTTGATTTCTCCTGTAACTGGGGCTGACATAGTAGCCCCAGTTACAGGGGAAATACATCCCCAGAGAGGCTGTACAGCATAATACTATGCTGTACAGCCTCAGTGCAGGGCTGATCGGGTCTATGAGAGACCCGGCAGCTCCTGCACTCTCCCGGCCCTGGCGATCACGTGACTGCCGGGCCGGAACAGGAAGCGCAATAGCGCTTCCTGATATGTATACACAGCGCTCGTTGAGTCCTATTGTTGTCCTGCATTACGGACAAGGATAGTACTGTTTTATTAAGGGCCGGCTGTTCCATTCCACAAAACGTGGAATGCACATGGACGTCATCCGTATTTTTTGAGGATCCGTGTTTGGCGGACCGCAAAATACATACAGTTGTGTGCATGAGCCCTTAAAGGGGTTGGCCCATCATAGACAATGGGGGCGTATCGCTAGGATATACCCCCCATTGTCTGAAAGGTGCAGGTCCCACCTCTAGGACCCGCACCTACAAGGAGAACGGAGTGGGGAGAGCTGTGGCTGGAGGACCCCGGATTTCCACCACCAAGCGCTGCTCCCCACTGCTCCCATAGAAGTTAATAGGAGCGCACCGCGCATGCGCAACCCCTGCGCCCATTCATTTCTATGGGGCAGACGGAAATAGCCGAGCCAGCGCTCGGCTATTTTCGGCTGCCCCATTGAAATCAATGGAGGGCGGCTGCGCATGCGCAGTGAGTCCTCCATTCGTTTACCCGTTCCATTCTCGTTGTAGGTGGGGACCCACACCTATCAGACAATGGGGGGTATATCCTAGCGATACGCCCCCATTGTCTATGATGGGCCAACCCCTTTAAGGGCTCATTCACACAACTGTATGTATTTTGCGGTCCGCCAAACACGGATCCTCAAAAAATACAGATGACGTCCATGTGCATTCCGCGTTTGGCGGAATGGAACAGCCGGCCCTTAATAAAACAGTTCTATCCTTGTCCGTAATGCAGGACAACAATAGGACTTGTTCATCTCTTTGCGGACTGGACATAAGGAAAGGGAATGCACAAGAAGTAAATTAGTTTTTTTCGCAGAGCCATTAAAATGAAATGTTCTGCATATGGTCCGCAAAAAAATATGTTTGTGTGCATGAGCCCTTACTGAGATAAGTAGTATCATGTTGTAAAATCCCAGGGTGATGCAATGCTGCACGGAGGCTTAGGGCTTGTTCACATCTGCATGGGAGGCTCTGTTTGGGGGCCTCAGTCACAGACTCTGTCCGTTATCTTCCGAATCCGGCACTTGTTATTTTCGTGGGTTTGCTCCTGTTACGGAGCAGAACATTGGAAATAAATAGTGGGGGTGTGAACTCACCCTTACTGACAAGAAGTATATGGGGAGAGCAGTCTCATGAAGACAACTCCTGTCCACAAGCACAGGAACATCATAGAATGGTTACTCCCACTACAACGACGGCCATTCATCTAAATGCCCACCAGTTAGTATTATATTTCAACTACACAGCAGCTTCAGCTGTTTGCCAGGGGTGCGGGGAGAGAAACCTGGGGTGATCAGCCGGGGGCGGCATTCTGACAGGTGTCTATGACGAAGAATCCCTTTAAAGGGAATGCGTCATCAGAAAATGACATTGTTTAAATCAAGTTTTTATGTTAAACATTTTTTTTTTAGAATTTTTGGTTAATTTTTACATTTTTTCATGTCACTATCTATATTTAAAGCCTTTTAACAAACTTTGCATTAATCGATAGTACAGTGTGTGTACATGAGGAGTAACGCTATATCTGACTACTGTATCACTTGTATCTGGCTTTTGTAAGCAGTTTTCCTCTATAGTAAATGTCTAGTTTGCAGATCTCTCATACATGGTGGGTGGAGACTAGCTGCCATCCACTGTACACACAAAGTAGAGGAGAATATGCTTCCTAACCTTCTCTTACTCATTCAAAAATATCCCTAGGATTATAGAAGACATTAGAGAGAGGTACTGACCTGTATAGTTGTGAATAAAGCATTTAGGAAATTTATATTTATATATATGTAGTTTGCTTGCCCGTGTGTGCTCCTGCTCATTCCTCCCCCTCCCCTCTCCATAAACTTGCATTGACACGTGTAATACGATCCTCCTGTAGAGCTGCTACCGTCTTGGACTGGATTACGGTATTTTTAAAGTTGAAAAGCAATTAGGACTAGACATATTACAAAGTTTTTTGCAGTCCCTTGTACTATTGACTTATGTGACGTTGTGTGAAAAGTTAGTAACCATTTAAATTATAATCAGAAGATCTTGCAGTTTTCATATGGGCCACTAGGCCTAAAATATAGCAAGACTTTCTGTTTGACAGCAGCCACACAGGACACAGTCACAATAGACTAACTTCTACGATAAAGAGCAGAAAAATAAAAAAAAATAAAATTATTTCTGGGCACTAAAATGGTAGTTTAATAAATAAAAATATGTAGGAAAATAAAAACAAAGAGGACAGAGAGCAACATGTTTCTGAGGCTAACAGACAATAGCATTCTCATACCAGTATACAGTCAACAACCTGGAAGTAAAAACTGGTGCAGGACGACATAGGACTACTGCCTATAAAAGGACATGCGGACACCGTTGTCTGGTAGCCTGAGGAAGGTGGCGGTCCACCTCTGAAACATGTCCCTCTCTGTTTTTATTTCCTATGTATTTCATTTATTTACCATTTTATTGATCAGCGCCCTGAAACAATTTTTAGTTTTCTCCTTTCCATTATATTGTGGTGTCTCACATGTCATGTCACATCTATGTCTACTCCAGAGTTGTGCCTCAATTAGCGCAACTCATTCCAGTAAGTGCTACCATCATGTGCCGCTGGTGTGAACACCTATACAGTATTTCACCAGGCAGCGCCCCCGGGCGCTCTGTTATTTTTGTCCACTGACTTCTATGGGAGAGTCCTCTGGGCATGCTCTGTGACCTGTGCAGAGGTCAGGAAGGAGCAGATCACCTACTGTGAATGATGGATCCTGTGTTATCTGTCCCGAGGTGTTACTTGTCAATGTAAGGCTAGGGCTACACGAAGACATGTGTCGCGCGACATTCTTTCTAATAATATTCTAGTCGATGGTGTCGCGCTGCAGCACAACAGTCGCAAAAATTCCATCCAAGTCGCCATGTAACGATTTTCTGCCTGTGCCTAATTCTGCCTGTGACAACCAGACAGCTACTGAAGTCACCTGTACAGAACAGGAAATCATGACCTTAGTATTATTAGGCCTAGTAGCCAGTGCAATAACTGCACCATTATACACATTTTCTTAAATATATAGCCCATATGCTGTCCGCAAAAATGCGGATCAGTTTTTTTGCAGATTAGATGCTGACACATTCACTTCTATGGGGGCCCTTTTTTCCATTCCACGGCTCTGCAAAACAAATGAAACATGTCCTATACTTATCAGGTGAAGTCTATGGATACGCAAAAATATGGAATGCAATCCGTTTTTTTTTTGCAGACATGCTTAACTGTCCCCAAAAAACAGATCCGCATTTTTGCGGACAGCATACGGCCGCCTGAATGACAATTTCTGCTGTGACTATTGATGCAGATTTGCCGCAGATTTCACCCCCTGCACTGGGGATGAAATCTGACAAGCTGCATTTACACTGCGTATTCTTTCCACAGAGTGTGGGGGGCGGGATCTGTTTAACCCTTTCAGGACCGGCCCATTTTCAGTTTTTTTTTTTTTGCATTTCAATTTTTTACCCTTGGCCTTCCTGTAGCCGTAACTTTTTTACTTTTCCATTCCCATAGCCTTATCAGGGCTTATTTTCTGCAGGACACGTTGTACTTTCTAATTGCACCATTTAATATTGCATACAATGTAGTGAGAAGCTGGAAAAAAAATTTCAAATGGGGTAGAACTGTTAAAAAAATAAATAAATGCAATTCCACCACAGTGTGTTTTATTTTTACTGCGGTAAGACTGACCCGTGTCCTTCATTCTCTGGGTCAATACAATAAAACCTGATTTTTGCTTTGCATCACCATATTCCGACCCCCATAACATTTTTATCTTTATGTCTACGGAGCTGTGTGAGGGCTTATAGTCTGCCGGGCGATCTGTACTTTTTATTGTTGCCATGATGGAGTGTGCGTGACTTTTTCATCATTTTTTATTAAACTTTGCGTAGTGCGTCTTAATACGTTGTACGGGATACATATTTTATCATTTTAATAGTACGGGCGCCAATCCACAAGATGTTTGTCTTTTTATTTATTTTTTTATTTGAGGAGGGTGATTAGAATTTAAAAAGATTTTTAAAAGATTTTTTCTTTTTTTATTACACTTTTATAAAGTTCCCCTAGGGAACTTGAACCCGCGATCATCAGATCGCTTCTCTCATAAATTCCAGTGCATTAGCATTGAAGACTATGAGAAATTCGCTGTGCTCCTGTGGAGCCCTCGCTGTGGCAGCCTTGGATCTTTCCGAGGGACAGAACCCGCCACAGAGAAGGAATGGCTCCCCGATCACCGCACTTTAAAACAGCAGAATCCCACCGGGCACCATATTTATACACCCCAAGGAGTCAGGAAGGGGTTAAATGTCATCCACCTTGCTAGTGCTGCCAAACGCTCTGGATTTGCAGTCACCTACGTCTTTATACTCTACTCCCCAAATACTCTCTGATCCTAGCAGCTTCTTCCAGTGACCACACGTGGCCTAGGCACAGCTCAGTCCCATTCAAGTCAATGGGGCTGAGATGTAATACCAAGCACAGCCGCTATCCAATAGATCAGAGATCTCAAACTCGTGGCCCTCCAGCTGTTGTAAAACTACAACTTCGATCATGCCAGGAGAGCCTACAGCTATTGGGGCATGCTGGGAGTTGTAGTTTGGCAACAGCTGGAGGGCCACGAGTTTGAGATCCCTGCAATAGATGATGCTGTGCCTGATGAGCTGTGAGGATGCCGGAAGTCGCACCCCCGCCAAAACTGATATTGATGACCTACCTTGGGGATAGGCCATCAGTATAAAAATCCTAGATCACCCCTTTAAAGACGTGCATTCTTACTGCTGGTGACACTGAGCAAATGCCAGTCTTAATAAATTCCCCTTAAAGGGGTATTCTCATCTTGTACAATGGGGGCATATCGCTAGGATATGCCCCCATTGTCCTATAGGTGCGGGTCCTGCCGCTGGGACCCGCACCTATAACGAGAACGGGGCCACCAAAATGAAGAAGTGCGAACTGCGCAAGCGCGGCCCGCTCTCCATTCACTTCTATGGGGCCGCCAGAAATAGCCGAGCGCTGGCTCGGCTATCTCCGTCGGCTCCATAGAAATGAATGAGAGCGGGCCGCGCTTGCGCAGTTCGCACTTTTTCATTTTGGTGGCCCCGTTCTCGTTATAGGTGTGGGTCCCAGCGGCAGGACCCGCACCTATAGGACAATGGGTGCATATCCTAGCGATATGCCCCCATTGTACAAGATGAGAATACCCCTTTAATGTGTATCAACTGTAAAAACTGCTCCTGAACTGCTCCATGTGAATATGCTCAAACTGGATGTGAGGTACCTGCACTAGGGAGGACAGCCATGGCTTGCAGAACAATACTTTCCTTACATGTCTGGAAGTACATACAGCTGCTACAAACACATGCAGACTCCAGTAGGCCGCGGCCTCGATACGATTTCAGCGTGGCACTTTTTAACCCTTTCACATACCTCCAACGCTCGTGATTGTGACTGGTACTCCCTGTACCTGGACTCCTGCTGCACTGAGATTTGCAACGCTCACTGTCTGCAGGTTAGGCACCGATGTAAAGTGGGCAGCGTTGAGTGTGATCGGAGTGCCGGCCACTGTAACCGGTGCAATCTGTGCGATTGTCGTCCCGCTGCTTGTGGACACCGGGGTTAAGGTTAACTGCTGGGGTAAGCCCGTGTTCTGGACCTGTAAGTTCTGAAGGCTCTGAATGTTCTGAACCTGCACGGTTTGCCAGCTGATCTGACCAGACGGGGTTAATGTCGGGGCCCTGATGAGAACCTGGGTTGGGCTTAACGCTTGGAGCTGAACATTTTGCAGCTGTTGCTGCTGCAGAGTTTGGATGGTCTGTCCTGACTGAAGCTGGAACGACTGCTGGGGTATGGCTTGTATTATCTGCTGCTGGGGCTGCTGGATCTGGATCTGCTGTAAGACAGGCTGTCCTACAATCTGCACCTGCTGCAAGGAACTGGACTGTTCGGACGCGGTCTGGAGTCCATTGGCCTGCAGCTGACTGCTGCTCTGACTCTCAGCCTCTGTGACGGAGGATGGGGATTCCTCTGTGGCACGCTCACTACTTGCTGCTGTGCTGGTGAACTGGCCTGCCTCGGCCGAGCTGACAAGCGTATCGCTGCTAGTCAGGGTGGTAGACACAGTGGTGGTACAGGTTGAGGATGTGGAGGAGGAGGGAGATTCGGGCATGGTGCTGACAGAGGAAGTTGTGATGGGTGTGGATACCAGCTGATTTCCATTGGTAACCCCGCCATCTGTGGGCTGAACGATCTGTGCCGAGCTTCCCCCGGCAGAGACGCTGTTTATCACCGGCAAGGCAAGAGTCACTCCTCCTATGTTTATGGGCAAGGTTGTCACGACTTGAGGAGCCCCGGGAATGGTCTGCAGCTGTAACGGGATGGACACTCCGGGACGGATCTGCACTGGAACTGTCTGATTTGCTAAGTTTTGCGCAATAATATTTCCAGATGTCGTTCGATTGCCAGCTGTGATAATGGCCTGATTATTTCCAGCAGGAATAAACTGTATTTGACCTTGTAAATCTTGCAGCGCGGTGGCATTTCCAGGGCTGATCTGAATGTGCTGGCCTTCTAAGGCCTGAATCTGCGGGATGACCTGGTACTGTACATTGCCCCCGGGAGTCTGGACTTGGATGACCTGGAACTGTCCTGGGGCGACGGCAGAACTGCTCGCTTTGGATTTTGTAGGCGACGTGCTCTCGCTGTTATTATTCGATGAGGCCGCTGTACTGGCAGCTATGGAAATTCCTTGCTGTGCTATGCTGCCTTCTTTTGAAACAGGGGGAGCCGCGGCCACAATCTGCCAGGCGCTTCCGGCCAGTTGAGTGGTCACCAGTTCCAGCTGCTGTGGTTGGTTCTGAAGCTGGACTAGCGCTTGGCTGGGATCGATGATAATCTGCTGCTGTCCAGCGCCTTGGTTTTCCCCTGTTGTTCCTATTTTACTGCAGGTGGCCGCTAGTAAAGCCAAGGGCGAGGGCTGCGAGTCCTAGTCAAAAAGAAAGTGGGAGGATTTAGAAAGGGCGCGTTACTGTCTGACATCAGATCTGTGACAGGAAGTGGTCGCCTTCTCAGAAATGTCCTCTGTCTCTTCCTGCAAACTCACAAGTGCATGAAGCCAGCGGCAGACGAGTATTAGCTTACACAAGTAAATGTCACAAAAAAGCAAGACCTCCGTATATATGTCACCATGTCACCTCAACAACTACTGATAGAGCTACGTTATCATGTACCTATATTGAGAGATGACTCATTAGCGCCCCCTACACAACCCAATGTCACCTAACAGATCAGGCAGAAAAATAGGGCTGTCCCACCTCTGCCTGCTTCTTCTAACCCTAGTTTCAGACAAGTGCGTTCCTTCCAGCGAATAAGCACTGAACTCGCAACGTTATAATGACTTAGGATGCTGATAATTCCAGTCTCACCAGCGATCTAATGAATTGGTGACATCACATTATGTGACAACAGTTCAGTAGATCCCCGGTGAGACTGGAATACACAGGAGCAGCCTTCAGGCTGGGAAATAACACTCACTGCCGGAGTGAACACGCTCGTCTGGCTCTTGTTCACACGCTGCTGTCATATTGCATTCGGTTTTTCTAAATCACTTTGTTTTTGCCCCATTTTATTTTTTTCAAAAACCATGTGATCGTAATGTGTGCAGCCTAAGGGGACGTTCACACTGTGGATTTTGTTCCTGGAATTTTGGCTTGGAAAAAGTCCGGTGGCTGCTTGGCGTCTGCCTTCCATTGTTTTCGAGGCAGCGCTGCTATTCGCGGCCTGGTGCTTAAAGGGGTTCTCCGCGAATTAAGAAAATGAAAATACTGAAATATTACTTTATTATAATTATATTCCCAAATACCTTTCATTAGCTATATTGGTTTGTTTTGTCTGGGGCGCAATCATTAGGAGAAACAAAATGGCCGCTGTCCTACTAGTCCACTCAAAACCTGTCCTAATCACACAGGAGGACAAGTTAAAGAGCTGCGCCATCTTCCTCTCTTGTCAGGGATTATGATCCTGAATACAGATGATAAGATCTTCAGCTGAATCTCTGTAGGAATGGAGTTCATGAGGAGACATGAAGTACAGAGAGGAGGTGAGGGTGAAGCTAATGAGCAGCAGCACTTGTATGCAGTCTCCATTACCACAGTCTGTCCTGTCCATCCTTTCTGTACTTCATGTCTCCTCATGAACTCCATTCCCACAGAGATTCAGCTGATTCATCTTATTACCTGTATTCAGGATCATAATCCCTGATAAGCAGAGCAGAGAGGAGGATGAGGCAGCTCTTTAGCTCAGTGTTGTGAAGTAACTTGTCTTGTGTTAAGAGGACAGGTTCTGTGTGTACTAATAGGACGGCAGCCATTTTATTTCTCCTAATGATTGCTCCCCAGACAAAATGAACCATTATAACTCATGAAAGGTATTTATACTAAAGTAATATTTAAGTATTTTCATTTTCTTAATTCCCGGAGAACCCCTTTAAAGGCTGGGACCGCGCCCTGAGGGGAAGTGACCCTTCTTGGCACATCGTGTGGATGGCCACCGTGGCTTAGCTCCATTCAATGTCCACGGCATCCGAAGTGAACAACCGCTACAGAAACCGCCACAGACAGCAACAAAATCCACTGTGTGAATATGCCCCAAGTCAACCTTCTGGTCAAGCTGCAGACAGAAGTGATAGCCGATCTCTTCACACGCACTTCAAAGCCACGTGTACTGACCCTGTACTGCAGCACACAGGCCATATACGCTCCGTGTAACCCCCGAGCCCATGAGAAATAGGCCGTCGTGTGCCTTGAATTCTATTCATAATGCATCCATGCATTAACCCTAGACATACATTGTCCCTCAAGACATACTCTGCTGCCCAATCTGATATTGTGTGGAGAGACACGTCTGCAGGCTGAGAGATACCATACAATGCCCGGCATGTATTGTGCACGGGTCCTAATAACACTTGATGAGCACCGTACGGCTGCCGGGACTACAGGTGTCAGATCTGGTGGGAGACTTTAATATTGATGACCTGTCCTCAGGATAAGTTATCACTATCCGATCGGTGGGGTCCGACCCCAGGGATGTCTGAGAAGGCAGTGGTACTCCCACGAGCGCAGCGGCCTTCTTGCAGCTTACCAAGCACAGACCCGTACATTGCATAGCGGTTGTGCTTGTTATCGCGCTAAGCTGCTCGTAAGCCACGTAACACATTACGGTGATGTCACATGACCTAGGGAAAGCTGAGAGCGCCGCCTTCTCTTCTAACAGCTGATCAGCGGGGTCCCCCACCAATCAGATACCAATGATCTATCCAGAAGATAGGCCATCAGTCTTAAACCCCTTAAAGGGATATATTAAAGTATAGGCCTTGTATACGGGGCAATAACCAATGCTCCTATAATCTGAAGTTGTAGAAACTCGGAAGGGGTATTTTTTCAGCCTGTGTGGCGGTATCTGCAGAGGCTTCCATTTTTTACTGTACGGAACAGCGCAGAGGCATCCAGTCATAACGAAAAATTTATACCGCCTGGGTGAAGGAAGCCGCTCAAACAGGCGCCTGTGATTTATGTTGGGAAATCCTCTTGCTCGAAACCTTGCATCCACGACGCAGATGCCTTAAAGGGGTTGTCCTGTTTCAGGTGGAAAACACAGCACACGCTGTAAAGAATAGATGGGTACTTACCCAACAGAACCTGTGCCGGCGCTCCGGTTCTCCCACCAGGGCTCTGTTTACCCGGTGATGTCATGTTGACAACATGTGATCACTGCAGCCAATCACTGACCTCTGGTGCACTGCGGAGACCAGTGATCGTCTGCAGTGGTCACATGTTGTCGACGTGAAATCACCGCTGCAGCCAGGTAAGCAGAGTCCTGCTGGGAGACCTGGAGCAGTCAGGGAAGTCATAATCTATTCTTTACTGCAGGTGGATCATGTGTTGTTTGGAACAGGACAAAAGGAAATCTGCACAGTCCGCACAGTCCCTCGTGGGGCCTTTCACTTAGTGATCCGTTGCTTCATTCTGGAGAACAAGTACTACTAATCCATATGCAGATGGGCAGTTGGGTGCACTGAGGGCGGGACCAAGCCACTCTGTGCATCTTTGCTCCTCCTGCTTCCTTTGTCAGCCCCTCCCTCTCCTCCCTGATTGACAGGGCCAGGTTCCTGCATCTTGTCTGGCCCTGCAAATCAAAAAGCAAAGGGAGGGGCTGACAGAGAAACCCAGAGGAGCAAGGGTGCACAAAGTGGCTTGGGCCCGCCCTCATTGCACTTAACTGCTCATTTGCATATCCAGAATGATGCAATGGATCGCTAAGTGAAAGACATCATTCCCTTCAGGTGAGTGCACCCTACAAGGCACAGCGTGTAGTTTTCTTGGTAACAGATCCCCTTTAAATATACTAGCTCTAGAGAAGCCCCTTAAGGCCATCTTTTATCAGGTGACAGTTGACCCTCATGTGACTACTCCGTCCCACCGGACATTTACCTGTGAACCGGATCCTTTGCCTTTTTTCTTGCCCTCGGTTTCACTGGCTTTTCCTCCCTCGCTGGCCATGTCTTCCTCCGCCTGATCTGTAAAGTAATGAAGACTGACATATGTCACCCAAGGAGAAGACAAAAGACAAAGTACCAAGATGAAGATGACCTCTGCTCTGCAGGGACAGGACAGGCACACTGGATGCACCGCTGTCATGGGTGGCTCTCGGGGGGGCAACCTGTCGGATAAGACCCCACCCCCCCAGTGCAATATTTGTAACCTGCAGGCACATGCTGTAGTAAACCCGACCCCATGGCTGGTGGCACACCCCACAGGAGGCTGTCACCGGCCGGGGGATAGGAGGGGTCCATGGTCCTGGATGACAGGGGGTGGAGGGGGAGTTACGTACCGCTCATGCTGTATTATAATGCTAGCACTGATAATCAGGAGGCCGGGAAGAGGCTAGGGGATGGGACGGGGGTGGATAGGAAGGCCGGAGGAGGAGGGGTGGGGGGCCTGGCTCTCTCCCTGTACGAATGGCGGCGGTGGCTGGCTGGCTGGAGAAGGGGGCTGTGGCGTTCAATCTCCGGCTCTCCCCGCAGCCGGGGCCCCTGATTGACAGCCCCGGAGAGGGCCGGCCAGACAGCCGGGGCGGACACCCCCCCTTTACCTCCCACCCTCCCCCTTCCATCCCGCTACGGGATCCATCGCCTCCATCCAGCCCCTAAACCTCTCCCGTCTGCTGAGGCCTCCTCCCCGGGACCCTCCTCCTCCTCGCCATTACTGCTTACCGCTCGTCCTCCCCTCTTCTCCCGGTCCGCGGCGGCCTCGCTGCTCGGCCTCAGTCCCCGGCCCTGTCGCTGGAGGGCAGTGTGGGCTTTTAGGGCTTTATTCCGAGGGGCAGTGGAGCAATAATATTTATTTTATTATTTTCCAGCAGCTGCTGGGTGAGTCCCCTCCCCGGCTCCTCCTCCTCCCCGTAGATACAGAGAGCGGGGCGGTGGTGGCGCAGCCAGTGCCCTCCCCCTCTCTCCACTGCTCGGCCGCGGAGGGGAGGGAGAGCCTTAACCATCTCCTGCCCGCCTACAGCAGAGGCGCCGCTCTCAGCACAAGTGCAGCAGCAGTTGCCCATAGCAACCAATCAGCTTCCAGCTTTCATGTGTCCAAGGAAGGTTAGAAGATGAAATAAGGGCTGTGATTGGTCGCTGGGGGCAACAGCCTCACTGTGTGTCTGCAGCACTTTTTACTAATACATGAGGCGTTGCATTGTTTATTCACAGACATTGCATGTTTAGCATATATTCTTGCTAGCCTATGCCAAATGTGCTCATGGGGCCCCATGCCTCTGTCAGTCTGAGTCGGCATACCATTTTTTGGTACACAGAGGAGTACACTTCTTTTTTACAAAAGGGCGACATATACGGTAGCAGAAAGAGGCTTCTGTCAGAGAGCATGTCTATACTAAGGATACAACTACACGATGCCGGCTTGACGTGGCCTCTAGGGCGGTGCTGTGTAGTCGGTCTGTATTGTGGTTACCACGAGGCCATTAACAATACTGACTGACTAAACAGTGCTGCCCTGATTAGTTAGAGTCTGCGTCGTGTCGTTGTACCCTTAGTGTACAATATAGACATGCTCCCGACACATACCTCCAGAATACTGCTCATATAGGCGCACCGCAATCATGCCACCGCTGTGCCATATTGTACCCTAAGGGTGTATTCAGATGTAGCCATCGGGCTGCAGTTCTGGCATCAAGCGTTCTTGTCGTGGTTTCTCAGCTACCACAGGGTATCGCTCATTAAAACCGCAGCAGTAAGTGGGGCAGAGAGCCATGTGGCAGCAACTGCTACGTCTGAATACACCCCGATACCTCCGACATACGCTGCAGATAGAGCCTAAAAGATCATAACATGAAAAATCGAGTCTGACCTGTTGGGATGACCACCATGCTTAGAAGAAACACTATTCCCTTTGGCCTCCACCATCATGTAGCATTCACCGGGCCCCATTTCTGTACCTAGAGCTGGGACAGCGGGGACTGACGCCCATTCACTGTGGGGATCCCAGTGCTTGGACGACCACCATCAGACAACCCTAACTATATGGCTCTAGTGCCTGTGGTGGGTGAACCACTGTAGAACCGGCACTGTATAATACTAGTCTGAAAGGTTGAAAAAAAGATGTGTCCATCAAATTCAACCGAGGGATGGGTGAGGATGTGATTTAAGGGAAGGGGAGTGAGAAGCCAGAAATGTATGCTCTGATTTATTTATAATTTATTTGCCATCCAAGAGTGTAACTACAAGTCTCAGCAGTGAATTAACCAATGAATATTAGGCTTGGCTGCGAGTAGTGTAAATACACGGTCTGTCCATTGCTTACTGTGTGATCCAGACTTCTGCTTGGGGAGCCATGTTCTATATGTAGCTTTAGAGTTTTAACCATCGAGTGACAGAAATGACTTCTGCTGTATGCTGACGTCACAGCAGCTCGACCTGGGGATTGGCGGGAGCCCTGGCCTCGCAGGGTATGCCGGGAGCTGTAGTTCCATGGACTGACGCAGGTCTCTTCCTCCATATGCTTGCAGACAGTGTCAGGGTTTGGCAGGCGGGACTGAGGTGTGGATTGTCCTCTCAGGGAGGGATGGTCGAGGCGGGCCAGCTGTCAGCAGTGGGAGTAAGGCTGCTCCAGGGGGTGGTAGAAGAGGGAGTTGATCTTCTCAATGTCCTCCCTTTCCTCGTGTAACCTCGGGCACAGATAAACATCCTCATCCCCATGTGTCAGTTGCAGCCTGAAGACACCTGAGCCGCTGCATCCCTGTGTGCAGCAATGGCTTCCCAGGCTCAAAAGCCTTACAAATCCATAGCATAATGCAGCATCAAGGCCTACAGCTCTGTATATTGTGCAGGCCCTAGAATTAGCAATTTTATGTTATAAACGTTGGAATATTTTTTCATATCAGGTCAACGGAAATTCACATTTCATAAACGGAGCAGGCGTGATTTTAGATGGAGTGTGACAGCGATTTATAGTTATTGCCAAATTCTAGATCTTCAGTAAAAGACAAAAGATTTATGCACGGTGGAGATAAACCCGGTTTTAAGCTTATGATTGTTGCTGTATGTCACTTCATTGAATTGCAGTATCATTTTTATTATTGTGCACTATGACCATATACAGTAAGGGCATCTGCACATGAGTGATCCGCGTGGATTTATGTGCGTTTTGCACCAAAATCCGCAATTTCTAATTGCGGAGTTTGGTGTGGATTTGAATTCTGGGTGAAATCTGAAGCTAAAAACGCAAACATAATTGACATAATAATAATAATTGACCCCATAATGAGACAGGTAAAACAGAATTTTAGAAATGCTGGAAAGTTAAAAAAGAAAAACTTAAATTTTGCCCGAGCATATTCAGATCTGTTTCTATGACACTTGAAATTTATCACTGGGGGCCTCTCATTTCTCTTGATCATTTTTGAGATGTTTCTACACCTTGATTGGAGTCCACCTATGGTAAATTCAAGTGATTGCACATGATTTAGAAAGGCACTGCCCTATCTATATAAGGCCTCACAACTGACAATACATATCAGAGCAAAAACAAAGCCATGAGGAGGAAAGAACTGCCTGTAGAGCTAGGAGACAAGATTGTATGAAGGCACAGATCTGTAAAAGGGTACAAAAAATTTTACGCCACTGAAAGTTCCCAGGGCTCAGTGGCCTCCAGAATTCTTAAATAGAAGTTTGGAATACCCAGGACTCTTCCTAGAGCAGGCCACAAAGTCAAACAAAGTAATCATGGGGAAGGGCCTTAGTAAGACAGGTGAGCAAAAACCCAATGGTCACTCTGGCTGACCTCCAAAGATCCTGTGTGCAGATTGGAGTATCTTCCGAAAGGTCAACCATCACCGCAGCACTCCACCAATCTGGACTTTTTGGCAGAGTGGCCAGAAAGAAGCCTCTCCTCAGTAAAAGACACAAGGAAGTTTGCAAAAACCAGCTAATGGACTCTCAGACTGTGAGAAGCAAGATTCTGTGGTCTGATGAAACTGAATTTTTTGGCCTTAATTTTAAGCGTCATGTTTGGAGGAAACAAGGTACTGCCCAATAACATCCCTACAGTGAAGCATGGTAGTGGCATCATGCTGTGAGGGTGTTTTTCTGCAGTCGGGGCAGGGAGACTGGTCAGTGTTAAGGGAAAGCGGAATGGAGAAAAGTATGGATTTATTCTTAATGAAAACCTGATCGAGAGTGCTCTGGACCTAAGACTGGGCCGAAGTTTTCCAACAACACAGTGAGCCTACACGTATAGCCTAGACAACACAGGAGTCGCTTAGAGACAACTCTGTGGATTTCCTTGAGTGCTCCAGTCAGAGCCCTGATTCAAACCCAATAGAACATTTGTGGAGAAACCTCAAAAATGACTGTCCGCCAATGGTCTTGACAGAGAGGATCCGCAGAGTAGAATGGCAGAAAATCCCCCAAATCCAGGTGTGCAAACCATGTGTAATCATAGCGAAGAAGGTTGGATGCTGTAAACGCTACCAAAGGTGCTTTAACTAAGTATTGAGCAAAAGTTCTGAATTAAGGATGAACTAATCAGTTTGAACCCAAATATTTTAAGGCTAGTTTTGGATGAATCCACATTTCAGCGGGAAAAAACACTAGGGTGTTAGAAGAAGGGTTCTCATATGTCCCTGGGAGGAAGTGGGGGGGAAGGGCTTGCTCTGATTAGCTCCCAGGGTGATAGACAGCCTAGATAAGCCAATCAGTGCTGCAGAAGGCAAGGAGGTGCCCTAGTAGAATGCCATTCTGTGCTGGGGTGTAAATGGGGGTGGTTTAGTCTTACAGTTTCTGCCAGGAAAACAATCTGAGGGAAAAAAAAACAATCAGGGATAGTCAGAAATCAATCAAGCTAATTGCCAGGGAGAGCGAAGGGAAAGGCTAGGATTCCAAAGAAGAATTGTGTGTGTTGTGTACAACAGAGAGAAGCAGGGCAGCTGACAGGGAGAGAGGAGACAGGAACTGTGGCTGATTGTGCCTGCTATCAGAAGTGCAGGTGCACCTCAATAGCAGCTACCTTCAAGCAAATACTTTCATTTTCTTCCACCATTTTCACTGAAATCCTTTTTTTTGTGGGGTTCAATTTATTTAATCTACATAGATACATGATTACTGCAGCAAAAGCCATGGTGTGGCAGCAATCTACTAGTTTGAATTGTGGTGAAACTTAGCATGAAGCCTCAATCGTCTATTTACGTATATTCACTTTCCACATGGTCACAATTTAATAGTTTTTTTTTTTTTTGGGGGGGGAGGAGGGGGTTCAATTTAAAGGGGTTTTGTAGTTCTGTAAAACTGATGATCTATACCGACACCGTCCGACACCCGGGACCCCCGCCGATCAGCTGTTTGAGAAGGCAGCGGCGAGACAGGAGCGCCGCGGCCTTCTCTGTGTTTACCGCAGGCGCAGTGACGTCACGACTAGTATCACTGGCCGGGGTGGGGCTAAGCTCCATTCAAGTGAACAGAGCTTAGCCCCGCCCAGGCCAGTGATACTAGTCGTGATGTCACAGGGCCTGAGGAAAACACAGAGAACCTTCTCAAACAGCTGATCGGCGGCAGTCCGACACCCGGGACCAGATGCTGATGATCTATGTAGGGGATAGATCATCAGTTTTACAGAACTGCAGAACCCCTTTAATTAAGCTGTATATATCCGTGATTACTGCAGCAGTACCCCTGGTATGGGAGCATTCTATCCGTGTGTATTAAGGTGAAATTTAGCGGCAAGCATCAATCATCCTTTTACACACTGTTGGAATTAAAACTTTTTTGGGGGTTGTTAAATTTAATTAAACCAGCATATATATATGTCTTTACTACAAGACACAAGGTTTAGCAGCAATCTACCTGTGTGTATTATCAGGAAATTGAACGTCAAGCCTCAATAATCCGTTAACATATATTCCATTTCTACACGGTTGGAATTTAAATTTTTTGGGGGATTGTTAAATTTAATTAAATTGAGGGGGGGGGGTCATTGATTATATTCAAACTAGCAGTATAGATGCATGATTACTACACCAATACACAATGTAGTGCATAACATTATCTGAGAGGCCCAAAATGGCTGGGCTACACTATGGTTCCTAACGAAAGACCCAGAACCAGAATGTGGGTAGCAGCAGAACCAACTATCCGAGCAGAAGTATTAGTAGTAGGCCATAGTTGTCCCTGCTGGCTTTGGAATGATGCAACATTATTGTTGATGAGAAAAAGGATGGATTGGATGGCTCGCCCTTCTCAGTCGCAGCAGGATTATGTGGAGGTGACTTCAGACCCTAGGCATAGCTTGGTGGTGATAATAGTGGCCCCCTTAGCTATGCTATTGGTGTTGGGGGCAGCGACAGTGGCAGTCGCGGAGGGGGAGAGGAGAGGAGCCAAAGAACCCACCAGAAGCAAATGGGACTCAGATGACGATTGTGTGCTGGATAGGACCTCGGTCCTGGATCCGGGTGCTGAGGAGGAGGCAACATTAGAGGAGGAGGGTGATGGCAGCAGCAATAAAGAACAGAGGTTACATACCTCCAAAAGAACAACCAGGGCCACGTTGCCTCTACCTATGGTGTGTGAGTATGTCCCATCTGGAATTTTTTCTCAATGCCGCTGGAAGACAAAAGCATTGCATTGTGCAAGCTGTGCAAGAGCAAATAAGATGTAGGCAGTCAAACACAAACGTAGGCACCACAGCAGTATTGAATCACATGAAGTGACATCACCCCATCCTGTGGGCAAACACAGGTGGCAGCCAGCCACTGCAGCAGAAGTTCCCTCCTTCTCCCAGCCCCCCTTGTGCCCGTCAGACTGCATTAATGAGCACTGTGGTGTCTTTCATATAGTCATCATCCCTTTCTGCTTCTTCTCCTCCGACTCCTCCACTCCATTGACAGCCATCAATAACGGAATGTGCGACCAGGAAACAACTCTACGCGCCCAGCAATAGTATGCAAGCTTAATTCCCACCTGGCTAGGTTGCTGACGGTGCAGTGGCTGCCATACCATTTAGTCGAGTCTGCTGCCTTTGGAGCTAATGGCGTACGCTCAGCCTTTCTGGAAGATTTTTTAGCCAGGATTATTTCTTACAAAAAGCCCTGCCTGCTCTGTCTCTGCCTTATACTCTCATGTGGGCTGCTCCCTGCGATTCTTGCTGTGTGGCAAGGTTCACGCTACGGTGGACACCTGGAGCAGCTCTCATGGGCATGGACAGTACATACCTTTCATGGCCCACTGGGTCAATGTTTCTTCTGGCAGCTGTGAGGCAGCACTCAGGCACTGAGGCCAGGTTCTTTTGACCCTTTCTCGATTGTGTCGGTCTGGCTCACACACCAGGCACTTATCTGCCTCCTCCTCCACCATGGACACATTCCCATTCCCAACAGCAGCTGGGCACAGGGTCGCTCGCAGTACCCCTCCTTCCTATCACATGTGTTAGGTCAAGTATTGCTATGCCATTTGGGAGCTGATTGGCCTGGGAGAGACTAGCCACACCAGCGAGCAGTTGCTCAAGTACAGCAAACAGCCAGCTGGCTGTCACCCTGCCAACTCCAAATCTGTAGGTCTAAGGCTAGTTTCACACCTGTGGCATCGGACATGTTGTACTTTTGTTCCGGCCGCCTCTCAGCAGGGTTTGCCATGCTGCAGCTGGATCCGTGGCCCGCCCCCATTACAGTGAATGGGGCAGGAGCGTAGTTCTGGCCCCACACGTGCACCTATGGCAGCACGGATCCGGCAGGCTGTTCAACCGCCGGAACAGCCTGCCGCAGTCCGATGCCGCAGGTGTGAAAGTACCCTTAGTAAGTACAATATTAATTGGTTCCATTGTATGGTGAAACCATTGTAACTTGAGTAAATCTGTTACAAAACCCCAAAATGTCATCCAAGATAAGAGAAAATGAAGATTTAGCAAAAGCAGGTAACTAAAGCCTCTTTCACACTAGCAGCAGCACTGATCCGGCAGGTAAAGGGTGCCGCCGGATCCGTGCTTCTGCAGGGACATGTGTGGGGCCGGAACCGCGCTCCGGCCCCACACATGTCACACAGTACATACATACAGACACACACACAGACATATACACATACAAATACACATACATACTTCCATGCTCCCAGCAGGTCTCCACAGCACAGTACAGGAGCAGGACGGCGCACACATAGGACGCTGCACTGAGGAGACCTGCCGGGAGCATGTAAGTATGTATGTGTATTTGTATGTGTATTTGTATGTGTATATGTCTGTGTATGTTTATGTGTATGTCTGTATGTGTGTATGTGTGCAGGTGACGGATCCGTCATGAACTCCATTGAAAGTCAATGGAGGACGGATCCGTTCACCAGTGTCCCACCAAATGGATCCGTCCCCATTGACTTTCATTGGGGGTCATGACGGATCCATCTTGGTGCGGATGCCTGGACCGGAGAGCAAACTGCAGCATGCTGTGGTTTGCTCTCCGGTCTGAAGACGGAACGGAATGCTTTCAGGAGCATTCCGTTGTCTTCAGTTCAGTTTTGTCCCCATTGACAATGAATGGGGACAAAACTGAAGCGTTTTATTCCGGTATTGAGCCCCTATGACGGAGCTCAATACTGGAATTATAAAACGCTAGTGTGAAAGTAGCCTAAGACAGATAAAACAAGTCCTTACATATAACAGTCAGGAATAGCTGCTAAATAGCAACTAATCCAGCCATTTTACCAGAGAAGTGGCCTTGATTGGTTGGATCTGAGTCTGAGGCATTGTATGGTGACTCTAGGTTCAATTTACAATGGAAAAAGACAATTGTATGTTGAAAATATTGTATCCTGAGGCTATTGTATCCTGAGGGATTAATGTACACTGTCTTGAGCAAGGTGCTGGCAAAGTCCAGAAGACTCTCCAAGCACTTCAGCCACTCTTACGTCACTCTGCTCGAAAAAGACTCAATGTAGTTGAAAGGTTGCATTCTTGGTGAATAAATTAGTAATTGCATTGAAGACATTAAAGGGGTTGTCCGAGTTATTTTTTTGTTCTTTATATGTTACTAACTTGTCAGGTATAACAACTTTCCCATATACTTTGTGTTTCTAAAGCTGCTGGTTTCTCAGAGTTGACTGAGGGTCACATGACCTGTGATGTCACCTTATCTCCCTGGTCTGTGATGTTTCGTGTACAAGCCTCAGAGTTCAGATAACAGTCTGTACACGAGACGTCACTGGCCACGCCCCCTTTCTTTGCCCTGCTCCTGCTATCTGCTCTCTCCCTGGATTCCTTCAGATAAAACATTAACCCCTTCAGCCAGAACACACTAAGGGCTCAAGGCTTTACAACAAACAGTAGCTGCAGCAGTGAGAGGAGACAAATGCTGGGCAAGGAGCTATAGAGGAATTGTACAAGAACAGGTAGGGAGAATTTCCTGTGTGTATCAGCAGTGTCATTGTACAGCTGGGACTTGTAGTCCTACACATACAACATGCTGCTGAGTATTCCAGCAGGCAGACATGTCACTCAGCACTTGTATTCACTGCCTTTGCAGAGAAGGGGGAGGGGGGGGGGGGCTGAGATTGTTGTTATTGCATGTAAACAAAGGCCAGAAGAGAACCAGGGAAATTAGGAAATATAGATTTTTTTTTTGCCTAATACTTGCTGAACTTAGTTATATATTGCTGCCCATCAGATTTACAGCGCTATATACACTCACCGGCCACTTTATTAGGTACACCTGTCCAACTGCTCGTTAACACTTAATTTCTAATCAGCCAATCACATGGCGGCAACTCAGTGCATTTAGGCATGTAGACATGGTCAAGACAATCTCCTGCAGTTCAAACCGAGCATCAGTATGGGGAAGAAAGGTGATTTGAGTGCCTTTGAACGTGGCATGGTTGTTGGTGCCAGAAGGGCTGGTCTGAGTATTTCAGAAACTGCTGATCTACTGGGATTTTCACGCACAACCATCTCTAGGGTTTACAGAGAATGGTCCGAAAAAGAAAAAACATCCAGTGAGCGGCAGTTCTGTGGGCGGAAATGCCTTGTTGATGCCAGAGGTCAGAGGAGAATGGGCAGACTGGTTCGAGCTGATAGAAAGGCAACATTGACTCAAATAGCCACCCGTTACAACCAAGGTAGGCAGAAGAGCATCTCTGAATGCACAGTTCGTCGAACTTTGAGGCAGATGGGCTACAGCAGCAGAAGACCACACCGGGTGCCACTCCTTTCAGCTAAGAACAGGAAACTGAGGCTACAATTTGCACAAGCTCATCGAAATTGGACAGTAGAAGATTGGAAAAACGTTGCCTGGTCTGATGAGTCTCGATTTCTGCTGCGATATTCGGATGGTAGGGTCAGAATTTGGCGTCAACAACATGAAAGCATGGATCCATCCTGCCTTGTATCAACGGTTCAAGCTGGTGGTGGTGGTGCCATGGTGTGGGGAATATTTTCTTGGCACTCTTTGGGCCCCTTGGTACCAATTGAGCATCGTTGCAACGCCATAGCCTACCTGAGTATTGTTGCTGACCATGTCCATCCCTTTATGACCACAATGTACCCAACATCTGATGGCTACTTTCAGCAGGATAATGCGCCATGTCATAAAGCTGGAATCATCTCAGACTGCTTTCTTGAACATGACAATGAGTTCACTGCACTCAAATGGCCTCCACAGTCACCAGATCTCAATCCAATAGAGCATCTTTGGGATGTGGTGGAACGGGAGATTCGCATCATGGATGTGCAGCCGACAAATCTGCGGCAACTGTGTGATGCCATCATGTCAATATGGACCAAAATCTCTGAGGAATGCTTCCAGCACCTTGTTGAATCTATGCCATGAAGAATTGAGGCAGTTCTGAAGGCAAAAGGGGGTCCAACCCGTTACTAGCATGGTGTACCTAATAAAGTGGCCGGTGAGTGTATTTTTTCATAACTTGGACAACCCCTTTAAGTACTCTAGTACAATATTTCTCCCAAATCCTTGATTATCAGGGGCCAGCTGGGCTAAGGCCTTACACTGCTAGCACCGCCACTTCATGGACTGTCCAATTTGGACCTAAGGGTAGTGCTGCTTAAGTTTGTATATGACCTTATGTGGCGAGGAAGACTCTCCTGGACCTGTAGCGACAGAACGGCCTGTCGCTACACTGCCTAATCTGTGATGTGCCATCTCACTGGATTTTGACATTACACATGCTCGAGCATCTGTATGAGCGGGAGAAAGCCGTGAATGAGTTTGTCATGCACGAAACAGCCTCATCAGCAGGGAGCATGTGTTTATTCGAGGTCAGGCAGTGGCAGCTCATCTGAGAAGCCTGTCAGGTGCTGAAGCCCTTCGAAGAGGCCACAAAGTTTGTCAGCACAGACAACTGCAACATGAACATCATCCCTCTTATATTTATCTTAGAACAGACGCTGACACTCATGTAACAGGGGACCACGGCAGAAGAAGAGCAGCTGATGCATCTTGCTGTCCGCCCTATAGGTGTTGGGGACACACAAAGGGAATCTGCCTTGGAGGAATATGACGAGGAGGAGTAGGAATCGGAGGTGGAGGAATAAAAGGACCATGATGAGGATAGCAACGGCCAAAACACCCAATAATCTCAGTGGGGGATGGAGACAGAAAGAAGTAGCATCAAGCAGTCTGATGTTTACTGGATAGTCATGCTTTTAGACCCTCGCTAACTGATGCCTGCTGCCAGTGTGAAAGGGAGTTCCTTCTCCACCCCCTGCAGAGTCACCCCCATCCTACAGCCATGAGCAGCAGAAGCCACAGCCATTTTGAGTCTCCTCAACATGATAGGGCAGCTTTTCCATGTGCTGCGTCAAGCAGAGGCCAGTCAGCAAGCTGACAGCTCCCGCCTCAACGCCTATGTTCCGGCCTACCTAAACTGTGGCCAGTCTCGGTTGCATACCCAGTTCCCTGACCTCATGGATTTCTGGGCAGGCAGATTGGAACAATGGCCCGAACAGGCATAGCACGCTTCTTCTTTCTTGCCCAGCCTGCAGTGCCATCTTGGATAGGGTTTTCATCACCGCGGGGGTGTGGTGGCACCCAAACGGACCAAATTGTCCTTCACCACTGTCCAAAACATCACTTTTGTCAAAATGAACCAAGACTGGATTCAGGAGGATTTTCACACTCCTCTGGCTTATTTCCGATGAATGGACCTCACCTTGCTGGTGGTGCCCCATCTTTCCACTGTTGCTGTCTGTCTGCCTACCATCACGTTCTGTACAGCTGCATTCTGCAGCCTGCATCATGCCACTAATGCCTCAATTGTTAGTTTAACTGTATTCAGTTTCAATTTAAACATTTTTTTGGAGGGGTTCAATTTCATGAGGCAGCATAGGTAAGTAATTACTGCATTAATACCAACATTTTCTTCTATTTGCTGTCACTGGGTTCCAGAGCTGGGGGAGGGGAAAAAAATCATTAAAAATGAACAAAAAGATAACAAGTTTTCCTAAAAATTATAAGTCTTAGGAGGCTAGAGGGGGTTATATACCAGCTTTCAGGTCAAATGGAGAAACTTTAAACTTTTTAAAAATTTGCTGAACCGGACCCAAAACTAATCTCAACTGGTTCGCTCAGCTCTAGTCTGAATACTTACTATGTCTATGCAATACTTTATTTTTACCTTTACAATAAATTATCAAAGTTCTCTAACATTTTGCTTTCATTTTGTCATTATGGGGTATTTAGGGCAGAATGATGGGGTAACCTTCACATTTTTTTTTATTATAGCACGCCGCAAGGCCGCATCATAACAAAATGTGAAAAAAGTGAAAGGGTCTGAAGACTTTTTGAATACACTGTACAGTATATCCAGGCACACACTAATGAGCACAAAGAGAATTCTCATTTTTAACATAAAAAAAAAATAGTTGTGTTCTGCAAAGAAGAAGCACGCCTGCAGCTTAAGGGCTCATGCACACGAACGTGTGCCGGCCGTGCCCGTGCTGCGGGCCGCAAACTGCGGTCCGCAATGCATGGGCACTGACCGTGAGGCCACCGCATGCGGATCGCGGACCCATTTACTTGAATGGGGTCCGCGATCCGCATCCGAGGGTCCGCACCGCAAAAAAGTAGTGCTTGCGCTACTTTTTTGCGGTGCGGAGGCACGGCCAGAAACACCACGGAAGCACACAGTAGTGCTTCCGTGGTGTTCCGATCCGTGCCTCCGCTCCGCATCTCCCATTGAAGTGAATGGGTCCGCGATCCGTGATGCGGGCTGCACACGGCCGGTGCCCGTTTATTGCGGACGCGCCGTATGCGGCCCGCAGCACAGGCACGGCCGGCACACGTTCGTGTACATGAGCCCTAACTGTGGAGAAAACATATGACCTCGCCCTTAGGGTGGTTTCACAAGTAAAGGGAGATGTATTAAAGAAACCTCTAAAGGTGGCTTGGGAGCTGGGTATTCCCAGACCAAGTCAAACCAAAAGAATAAAATGCATAGCACTTAACTTCTTTCCATGACTTTATTTTCTTTCAGTTCTTATCCAAAACTGATACATATGGCATAGGGGTTATAGTAGGACTCCTCCTTCAAGACTTGGCATAAACTGCCGTTTTGGATCACACATGACGCTTCACCTAGGTACCTCATTTGATTCACTACCAGAATGCAATACCATAATCACATCAAATGTATGCAAAATAATATAAAGCTAAACAACAAGCTTTAAAGGGGTTGTCCGAGTTATTTTTTTGTTCTTTATATGTTTCTAACTTGTCAGGTATAACAACTTTCCCATATACTTTGTGTTTCTAAAGCTGCTGGTTTCTCAGAGTTGACTGAGGGTCACATGACCTGTGATGTCACCTTATCTCCCTGCTTTGTGATGTTTCGTGCACAAGCCTCAGAGTTCAAGGGTTTCTGTCACCAGTTTTGGGCATATAAAACAGGATGACATTTGCAATGTGCAAATGTCACCTGATGCCCAAACTGGTAATCATTTTTTTACTGGTGTCCCCGTTTTTGTAATAAATCAACTTTTGTCATATGCAAATTAATCTTACTAGGTGCAAGGGGCGGTAACCCTGCACCTAGTAGCGCTGTTTCCCTACCTTTATTCACGCCCCCTTTCTTGTGATGGACAGGGCCAGGCAGCTCGCTCTATCTGCTCCTGGCCCTGTCCGTGCTGGAAATCCCGCGCCTGCGCCGTTCGGACTTCACTCAGCGCAGGCGCAGTGAGGAAGCCGGGAGACCGGCCGCCATCAGTACTCACTGCGCCTGCGCCGAATGAAGTCCGCACGGAGCAGGCGCAGTGATGTCAAACAGTCCTGCCCCCTCAATGTGTTTTTGGACGCTGGGGCATTCCGGCGCCATACCCAGTTATGGCCCCCATACATATTAGTGCATTGTCAAGAACGGCAGGTTCAACTGACAGACGGGAATTCAGTAGGATTTCCAGTTTTCTGGGAGCCTCCTGGATGTTTTCGTAGAGTTGATAAGTATTAGATTGGATCACATTACCCATATTGAACGTCAATGCATAGAGCCTGAGCTCTGATTTGTTATGTCTGACTACTTTAAGGGGTTTTCCGAGAGTTTCTAACTGTATCTGATCAGTGGGGGGTCTGACACCTGGGAACCCTGCTGATCAGCTGTTTGGGAAGGCAACAGCGCTCCTGTGAGCACCCTGGCCTTCTTTCTGCTTTTCCTAGGCCAAGAGATGACATGTTCATGTGTTACATGGCCTAGGAGCAGCTTGGCCCTATTCAAGTAAATAGGGCTGAGTGCAATACCAAGCACAGCCACTATACAATATATGGTGCTGTGCTTCTTGAGCTGCGACAAGTCACCATCACAGAAGCAGTGCTGCCTTCTCCCGAGTGTCAGACCCCACCGATCAGATACTGATGACCTATGCAGAGGATGGGTCATCAGTAATAAAATCTCAGAAAACCCTTTTAATAGTACTTGACCTAGCCCCTAGGCTAGGATGCGAGGAGATGGACCTGAGTCCAACCCTAATCAGTAGAGAAAGTCTGGTCTAGCAGTGCTATGGACATATGTCTACTTGCTTCTCATGACTAAGCCTGAGTTCTAGAGAACCATCATCTCTGGGACATTTTCTGTTATCCTAAGTGCCCCAGAAAAAAAAGAGAAGAAAAATTAGAAAGACCAGAATATGCAAGGCTGTGCATTGAGACTTTGCTGCTATGAGAAGATATATTGTTAGTGTACCCTTCCACATTTTCAGATGGCTTGGCAAGTTGTATCGTAATTCTGTATCACTTGTTCTGGGAATTACAGAATGTCTATCAAGAACCTCATTGCCAGCCTAAGTTTCTGCAGAGAGAGTGAGAGACTTTAGAAAGACAGAAAGAGTAACATAACCCACGTCATTGCTGCTACCCATAAATTGGTATTGAGGAACATTTGCAAAGTGATTTTCTTGGATACTGTTGGATATAATACTCCTTCTATTCTGCTCTTTAGTAAAGAGAAACTTATTTATTTACCAACATTGGCCTGGTTCATTGCCGTACACTGGCCATTACACTCCTGCCTTGCTCCCTGCCAAGACACAACACTAAAGGCACTCCAACCAGTGGCATACCTCTAATAAAGGCAGACCACAGGAGCTGCTATGCAGCCCATGGGGAAAATGGGCCTGCACTGAACCAAAGGCCCCTCCTGCTAATTACGCTCATTACTTTCCAGCTCCAGTATCCCTATAATTAGTGGAGAAAATTAAAGGACCTGTGATGATGTCATCACAGGTCCTGTACATCTAGTACAGTAACTGCACAAGGAATGGTGTAGTTCCCAGGTTAGATAGGAGTATCTGCCAGGACCTGTGATGACATCGTCTTTAGCATCACAGGTCCTGTACATCTAGTAAAGGAACTGCACAAAGAATAGTGTAGTTCCCAGGTTCGATAGGAGCATCTGCTAGAACTGTGATGACATCATTATCATCATTATAACAGGTCCTGTACATCTAGTAAAAGAACTGCACAGAACATCATCACAGGTCCTTCAACGCCCAACAGCATGGAGAAGAACTGCAGGATGAGCTCTATAATGAGACTAAAATGGAGTGGTAAGAGGAGGTCTTCCTCCTTTCTCTTCATTTGTGTGTGTGTGTACCTATAGGAGGGGCTGTTCCTTTTTTGAATAATTATGTTATATAATTATATATAATTATGTATATATAGGGGATTATGGCTTCCTCTGGGAACCTAGCACTCCTGTTCACATGTTTGCAGCCTCTGATCAGGTAACTAGCTGGGTGCTCCTTTGATTCAGGCATGCAGGTTTTTGTGGGATGCATTCAGAGTGCTGCTACTTTTTTCCATTTTATATATATATATATATATATATATATATATATATATATACAGTACAGACCAAAAGTTTGGACACACCTTCTCATTCAAAGAGTTTTCTGTATTTTCATGACTATGAAAATTGTAGATTCACACTGAAGGCATCAAAACTATGAATTAAAGGGTTATTCTCATTTTAGACAATGGGGGCATATCGCTAGGATATGCCCCCATTGTCTTATAGGTGCGGGTCCCACCGCTGGGACCCGCACCTATATCCAGAACGGAGCCCCTGAACTGAATGAGGGCGCACTGCGCATGCGCAGCCGCCCTCCATTCATTTCTATTGGGCTGCCGAAAATAGCCGAGCCCTGGCTCGGCTACTTTCGTCGGCTCCATAGAAATGAATGGGAGCGCAACGCGCATGCACGGCCCGGCTCCCATTCATTTCTATGAGCGGAGCGGGGACCTGCGCCTGGTGGTGGCCGGACCCCCGGAAACCCGGGGTCCTCCAGGCGCAGCGCTCCCCGCTCCGTTCTGGATATAGGTGCGGGTCCCACCGCTAGCGATATGCCCCCATTGTCTAAGATGAGAATACCCCTTTAACACATGTGGAATTATATACTTAACAAAAAAGTGTGAAACTGTAAATATGTCTTATATTCTAGGTTCTTCAAAGTAGCCACCTTTTGCTTTGATTACTGCTTTGCACACTCTTGGCATTCTCTTGATGAGCTTCAAGAGGTAGTCACCTGAAATGGTTTTCACTTCACAGGTGTGCCCTGTCAGGTTTAATAAGTGGGATTTTTTGCCTTATAAATGGGGTTGGGACCATGAGTTGTGATGGGCAGAAGTCAGGTGGATACACAGCTGATAGTCCTACTGATGAGACTGTTAGAATTTGTATTATGGCAAGAAAAAATCAGCTAAGTAAAGAAAAACGAGTGGCCATCATTACTTTAAGAAATGAAGGTCAGTCAGTCCGAAAAATTGGGAAAACTTTGAAAGTGTCCCCAAGTGCAGTCGCAAAAACCATCAAGCGCTACAAAGAAATTGGCTCACATGAGGACCGCCCCAGGAAAGGAAGACCAAGAGTCACCTCTGCTGCGGAGGATAAGTTCATCCGAGTCACCAGCCTCAGAAATCGCAGGTTAACAGCAGCTCAGATTAGAGACCAGGTCAATGCCACACAGAGTTCTAGCAGCAGACACATCTCTACAACAACTGTTAAGAGGAGACTGTGTGCAGCAGGCCTTCATTGTAAAATAGTTGCTAGGAAACCACTGATAAGGACAGGCAACAAGCTTTGTTTGAGCTAAAGAACACAAGGAATGGAGATTAGACCAGTGGAAATCTGTGCTTTGGTCTGATGAGTCCAAATTTGAGATCTTTGGTTCCAACCACCGTGTCTTTGTGCGACGCAGAAAAGGTGAACGGATGGACTCTACATGCCTGGTTCCTACCGTGAAGCATGGAGGAGGAGGTGTGATGGTGTGGGGGTGCTTTGCTGGTGACACTGTTGGGGATTTATTCAAAATTGAAGGCATACTGAACCAGCATGGCTATCACAGCATCTTGCAGCGGCATGCTATTCCATCCGGTTTGCGTTTAGTTGGACCATCATTTATTTATCAACAGGACAATGACTGTGTAAGGGCTATTTGACCAAGAAGGAGAGTGATGGGGTGCTACGCCAGATGACCTGGCCTCCACAGTCACCAGACCTGAACCCAATCGAGATGGTTTGGGGTGAGCTGGACCACAGAGTGAAGGCAAAAGGGCCAACAAGTGCTAAGCATCTCTGGGAACTCCTTCAAGACTGTTGGAATACCTCTTGAAGCTCATCAAGAGAATGCCAAGAGTGTGCAAAGGAGTAATCAAAGCAAAAGGTGGCTACTTTGAAGAACCTAGAATATAAGACATATTTTCAGTTGTTTCACACTTTTTGTTAAGTATATAATTCCACATGTGTTAATTCATAGTTTTGATGCCTTCAGTGTGAATCTACAATTTTCATAGTCATGAAAATACAGAAAACTCTTTGAATGAGAAGGTGTGTCCAAACTTTTGGTCTGTACTGTATATATATAAATTATATACAACATTGTACTGATATATGAGGTACAAGGTACAATAGATGCTGTGTGTTAATATATATACTTTATATAGCAGTGTACTGATATGTTAGGTACAAGCTGGATTGTGTAGTGGGAGGGTATCAGTGTGTAGATTTCCACTGTGATCCTTGTGTAAACGTAGTCTAGCTATACTCACTATAAATCCCATTTGGATGCTGCAACAGTAATGCAGTTTTTGTAGTAAAATGCTTTCCTGTAACTGAATGGTAACTCACATTAATACAAAGCGTTCACTAGCACAAATATACTAATGTTGTTAATGCAGTAAAATGCCTTTTTATTGTATTGCTGTTATTGAACGCTATCTTGCAGTTATACCATCAATACCATGGATATATTGATTCACTGAAATGCTCAATTACAAATGGTAAATCAGGGTTTTTAGAAAAAATCGGGCAATTGCTCAGCATTTGCAGCCGAATGTATGCTACTGGAGTGTTGGCAATAAGCCTATGAACTGCAGAAACTTGAAGTTCTTACAAAAAAAGGTGGCTCGCAGTTCATACAGAAAAAAATTAGTTTCTTGCAGTATTTTGTAATGAAAACTTGCCAGCGAGATGTATGAACTATGAAACAACACACAACTCAGAGTGACCAGTCCCTCACTCTCTATGTTTAGTTTTACCTGATAAAACCCTAAAATCTACCCGATTAAGGCCTCTTTCACACTAGCGGTAGCACGGATCCGGCAGGTGAAGGGTGCCACCGGATCTGTGCTGCCGCAGGGACATGTGTGGGGCCGGAACCGCGCTCTGGCCCCACACATGTCACACAGTACATACACACACACACACAGACATATACGCATACAAATACATATACATACTTACATGCTCCCGGCAGGTCTCCACAACGCAGGAGGAGCAGGACGGCGCGCACATAGGACGATTCCCCACAGCACCCTCTGCAAGTTTCTGCAGTTCATGTATGTGTATGTTTATGTGTATGTCTGTATGTATGTATGTGTGCAGGTGACGGATCCATCATGAACTCCATTGAAAGTCAATGGAGGACGGATCCGTTTACCATTGTGTCACACCAAACGGATCCATCCCCATTGACTTTCATTGGGGGTCATGACGGATCCGTCTTGGTGCGGATGCCTGGACTGGAGAGAAAACCGCAGCATGCTTTCAGGAGCATTCCGTTGTCATCAGTACAGTTTTGTCCCCATTGACAATGAATGGGGACAAAACTGAACTGTTTTATTCCGGTATTGACCCCCTATGACGGAACTCAATACCGGAATTATAAAACGCTAGTGTGAAAGTAGCCTACATCTCCCTGTTATCTCCTTATAGTGTCCCTAGTGCAGCTAGATTACAGGTTTGTGTCAGCAATTGCTTTTTGGCAGACACTGCCACAACACATGCTATCAGGACGAAGATGAGAACAGAATGGTGTGTAATGGCGTTTTTAGCAGAAGGACCTGCCAGAAATCTGCCCCTGATTAGCTGATCAGTCTGTCTGTCAGCCTCTGAGCCAGTCCGGGCGATTTCCCCTGTCCCCCCCGCAAGGTTATATCATCCGCCATCTTCTTCCTTCCTGTAGTTTTCATCACCAATTTTCGGATTAGCTAGGCAGACGAATTTATGTGAAATTTGTATTGAATCCGATTAATTTAGAATCAATTTGCTCATATCTAGACAGCTGTCCTGAATATCTCACTTGTGCTGCTATTATTCCCATACTGATACAGATATCAGAATAAGATGGCGCACTCAAAGATATTATTTACTTTCTGTTCCTTTGTCTTCTCAACAAACCGTTTGTTATCCAAAGGCACAAAGACCGTACACAATCACTACATTGCTGCTGGGCCTATAAGAATCCTCACAACGTTTAAGGCGCTCTCCATAAGGAGATATTGTATTGTATTGCATTACTAATGCATTATACCATTTATAACTATGTTTTTACATGCTGCTATGTAATATAAATACCCACACCGGACTGAATTACTATTCATTTTTCTCAGGCAGCTAAGTGAAAACCTATCCTGGGGTAATATTTCTTTCTGGGTGAATGGGCACACACATTTGTACCACTGTACTAGATTGTTAATTCATCTAGAAAGTGCTTCGCTTATTTTTCACATCATCTATTTGAAGTTAACTAAGAAGCCCTGTGGTATTGTAAAGAGGACCTTTCACCACTCCTGACATGTCTGTTTTAATAACTACATGCATTCCCCATGTAATAACAAATCTGGAACATCTATTCTTACGGCTCTATGTTGTGCCGTTCCTTTATTATTTGCAGTAGAAGTTATGAATGAATTGTTATTAGCCTTCAGTAAGGGTACAGAGGGGAGGTAACAAGTTGGAGGTGCGCACCTGCACAGTCTGAAAATGGCAGCACTGATTGGATAGAGTGAGTCTCTATAGATTGGATAGAACAGTAAGAATAGATGCTCCAGAATTGTTATTACATGAGGAATGCATGTAGTTATTAAAACAAGCAATCAGGAGAGGTGACAGGTCCTCTTTGAGGGGATTATTCTGGCTTTTACTAAAATCCCTCTGTCTTTTTACCTGTGGAAGCAAGATCATTTCAGCAGTACTTACCCCAATGTCACTCCACTGATTCTTCCATCTCTGGTACACTCACTTGACCACCTGGACTGAGTGCAGTCTCTTCAGCAGTGGTCTAGGGTGCTCATGTTAGGCTGCATTTACGTTATCCAGCCACTTCTGCAAGCTTTGTAGTCCTCAGTACACTTTCTCTTGGAACTGAAGGACACACTCAGGAGCTGGTTTTCTTCACCCTGCTCTGTAGACACTCTTGTTGCTGCTTATTTTCTGTCCAGGACTCACATATGACTGTACTCCAATACACTGCTGAGCCTCTAGGAGCAACGGGGATGTTGCTGTTACTACTAGGGCAGTGATGGTGAATAGAGATGAGCGAGTAGTGAAATATTCGAAAGTTCGAAATTCGATTCGAATAGACCGCGAAATTCGACTATTCGACCGCGAAATTCGACTATTCGACCGGATATCGAATCCCATTAAAGTCTATGGGAAAAAAATGCTCGCCACTTGGAAATCTCAATTCGACCACTTGGAGGTCACCAAGTCCACCCTGGAACCTCAGAAAAGGATGCCAACACTGCTGGAATGCAACTGGGACAGCAGGGGAAGCATGTCTGGGTGCATATAACGCGCCCAAGTCGCACTATTACGCCACTATCACAGCCTCTCAACAATACACTCCAAACACAATCTAACCTCTCTGTAAAGTGAGACCATACAAGGAAACCTTCTTTCCTCTACATTGCCATGGATCCCAAGCCAAACTAGACAAAAAAGAAGATAAAATTCTGCACCCCTTAAAATCACGTTGCCTATGACAACCACAGATGGCATAGGCAAGGGGGAAAGCAAATAGACCCCACCCCTAATTGTCATTGTGTGTGTGTGTGAGATGTGGTCAGACATGTCTTCTTTAAAATGTAAAAACAACTCAAACACATGCAGAAGCCTTAAAATGCCCAAATTGTTGGCGCTTGAGATGTCAGTGACCCGACCTGGCCCAGTGTCATGTCTAGCAGGTAAAGCAGTGGGGATGTTGAGGGATGCGTAGGACCGCAAAAGGCAGGAAGAGGCCGTGGGCTGGCCAGAGGCTCATGGAAAATTTTGTGGAGGCCCAAGAGGTGAGACGTCTTAAAAATTGTGTGGAGGCTAAAGAGGTGAGACGTGTTAAAAATTATGTGGAGGCCCAAGAGGTGACACCTCTTAAAAATTATGTGGAGGCCCAAGAGGTGACACCTCTTAAAAATTATGTGGAGGCCCAAGAGGTGACACCTTTTAAAGGCTGCAGTTATCCACAGATTTGCATGCAATGTAAAATGGTTACACTCATTTTATAAAGGCAACTATCATGAAAAATCAGTTTAAATGTATTGAGGGCAGCACAGAGTATTTCTACAGAGGAAGGAGTATTCTTTTTATTTTTTTTCCTTTTTTTTATATGTATATGCTGTTGCCTTCAGTATATGAGAGTTGATTTCATGATGCTACTGCAGCCACTTAAAACGTTTTAAGTCTTGTTTTGTTTTTTTGAATACTGAGAATGCTATTTTGTACCAGATTTTGTATGTAAAGACTGAACACATTAAAATGAGAATGTTACCAAAATTATAATTTATAATTTATTTACCTTTTGTGGAGGCCCAAGAGGTGAGACCTCTTAAAAATTATGTGGTGGCCCAAGAGGTGAGACCTCTTAAAAATTATGTGGTGGCCCAAGAGGGGAGACCCGTTAAAAATTATGTGGAGGCCCAAGAGGTGAGACCTGTTAAACATTTTGTGGAGGCCCAAGAGGTGAGACGTGTTAAACATTTTGTGGAGGCCCAAGAGGTGAGACCTCTTAAAAATTATGTGGAGGCCCAAGAGGGGAGACCCGTTAAAAATTATGTGGAGGCCCAAGAGGTGAGACCTCTTAAACATTTAGCGCAGGCCCAAGAGGTGAGCCATAAATATATAAATTGTTCTTATTTACGGAGCAATTCTACGGCGGTTAAGGAGGAGGAGGAGGAGGAAATGGCACTTCATACATATGGCACTTTACTTTTGGCTGCTTTCCACGGTTGGAGAAGCAAAGTCCGGGTCAATCCACTTGCTGTTCATTTTGATTAGCGTCAGCCTGTCGGCACTGTCGGTTGACAGGCGGCTGCGCTTATCGGTGATAATGCCCCCGGCAGCGCTGAACACCCTTTCTGATAGCACGCTGGCGGCAGGGCAGGCAAGCACCTCCAAGGCGTACAGGGACAGTTCCAGCCACGTGTCCAACTTGGAGACCCAGTAAGTGTAGGACGCCGAGGGATCGGGGAGGACAGGGTTACGGTCTGCCAGGTACTCCCGCAACATCCGCCGATACTTGTCCCTCCTGCTGATAGCGGGCCCCGCAGTGATGGAAGTTGCACGAGGGGGTGCCATGAACGTGTCCCACACCTTGGAGAGTGTTCCCCTGGTGGCTGTGGGCCTGATCGATGTTGAGGGACTCTGGGAGACCCTCTCCTCTCTGCCGCCAGCGATGCTGGGTGGGAAAATCTCCATCATGTTCTGCACGAGTTCCCTCTGGTATTCCAGCAATCGATTCGTCCTCTCCTCTACCGGAATAAAAGAGGAGACGTTATCTTTATACCGGGGGTCCAGGATTGCGAAGACCCAGTACAGTTTGTTCTCCACTATCCGGACAACACGTGTGTCCCGGGAAAAGCAGCCCAGCATGAAGTCAGCCATGTGTGCCAGACTCTGAATAGGCATGACGTCACTGCCCCCACCAGAAGGATCACTTGCCATTTCCTCCTCTTCCTCTTCCGCCTCCTCTCCGCCCCATCCGCGCTGAACCAATGGGACGCGCACAGCCTGACTGCTACCCTCGCCGCCAGCATCCTCCTCCTCTTCCACAGCCACCTCCACGTCGTCCTCCTCCTCCTCATCCTCCTCCTCCTGCAACTGCCACCGTGAAGCAGACAAAAGTGTGGTCTGACTGTGTAGCTCCGTTGCGTCTCCTCCTACCCCCGTCTCCTCTGCGTGCAATGCGTTCTCCCTTATTGCGATGAGGGATTCTTTAAGGACGCATAGGAGCGGGATGGTTACGCTCACTATAGCGTCCTCGCTGCTGACCTTCTTGGTGGACTCCTCAAAGATACGCAGTACATCGCATACGTCTGCCATCCATGGCCACTCGTGGTTGGCAAACTGAGGGAGCTGAGTTGGAGGCACGCGTGGATTATTAATCTGGTACTCCATCAATGCTCTCTGCTGCTCACACACCCTGGCCAACATGGAATAGGTGGAATTCCAGCGAGTCGGCAGGTCGCACAACAGCCGATGTTCAGGCAAATGGAGGCGTTGCTGGAGTTTTTTTAAGCTAGCAGCAGCTACAGTTGACTTCCGAAAGTGTGCGCACAAGCGCCGCACTTTCACCAGTAGCTCTGCCAGGTTGGGGTAAGTCTTTAGAAATTTTTGGACTACCAGATTAAAAACGTGGGCCAGGCATGGTACGTGATTGAGTTCGGCAAGCTCCAGAGCCGCCACCAGGTTACGGCCGTTATCGCACACGACCATGCCTGGTCCTAGCTGCAGCGGCGACAGCCACATCTCCGTCTGCTGCAGTATGGCGTCCCTCACCTCTGGGGCACTGTGCTTCCTGTCGCCCAAGCTGATGAGCTTACGCACCGCCTGCTGACGTCTCCCCGCGCCAGTGCTGCAACGCTTCCAGCTAGCGGCTGAGGGCGATGTTAAGGCACAGGAGGAGGAGGAGGAGGAGGAGGAGGAGGGGGGTTTATCAGAACCCATGCTGGCAATCTTGGGCGGGGGTGGTAGGTAGGCCGTCTCTGTTTGCGACCCCGTCCCCGCCTCCACTACATTCACCCAGTGTGCCGTCAAAGAAATGTATCGTCCCTGGCCACAAGCGCTTGTCCACGCGTCGGTGGTCAAGTGGACCTTTGCGCTGACTGCGTACCTCAGGGCCCGCCTGATGTTACGCGACACGTGCTGGTGCAGGGCGGGGACGGCACTCCGGGAAAAGTAGTGGCGGCTGGGGACGGAATAGCGAGGTGCGGCAGCCGCCATCAGGTCGCGGAAGGCCTGCGTCTCCACAAGCCTAAACGGCAACATCTCCAGGGCCAGCAGTTTGGAGATGTGGCAGTTTAAGGCTTGGGCTTGGGGGTGACTCGAGGCGTACTTCCGCCTGCGGTCGAACGCCTGCGAGATGGACAGTTGTTGGGACGAGGAGTGTGAAGGTGCAGGCGAAGAGGCGGGGGAAGGGGCGGGGGAAGGGGAGGCTGAAGGAGAAGGCCCCAAAGTAGCAGAGGCAGAGGCAGAGGCAGATGTGGAGGTGTCCTGGCTGGAGGTCTGGACCGCAGTGGCAGCACACAACAAAGGGGAAGAGGCAGTGGCAGCAAGACCGGGCGCAGTTTGTATTGCGTTTGCTCTCTCCCACTCAGCCCAGTGCTTGAATTCCAAGTGACGCCGCATGCCTGAGGTGGTCAGATTGCTCTTCTCAGAGCCCCTACTCAGTTTTGAGTGGCAGAGTGTGCAAACCGCGCTCAGTTTGTCATCCGCACAAACATTAAAATATCTCCACACCACAGAAGTACGAGGCCTCGATGGGGGAGCTTCGCGCGACTGGCCGCTGCCGGGAACAGCTTCGGCCCTGCTGGCTGTGGCCTCACTTCTCTGTCTGAACTGTCCTCTGCCTGTGGCCATCCCTCTGCCTGTGGACATCCCTCTGCCTGTGGACATGCCTCTGCCTGTGGACATGCCTCTGCCTGTGGACATCCCTCTGCCTGTGGACATCCCTCTGCCTGTGGACATCCCTCTGCCTCTTGCTGCCTTTTTCGGTGCTGCGCAGACCACCACCTCTCCACTGCTTTCCTCGCTGGACATCACCCCTGGCCAAGTGGGGTCGGTCATTTCGTCATCCACCAGCTCCTCTTCCACTTCCTCACTCTGCTCCTCCTCCTGCCCACTGGACATTCCAACAGCCTCCCTTGATGGCAACTGCGTCTCATCATCATCATCGCTCATGATAACAGATGCTGGCTCAGGGTCCACATCAGCAGGAGATGGCGAAAACTCCAGTGTTTGGGCATCACTACAAACAAATTCCTCTGCTAGCTCCTGGGATTCTTCCGGCACATCTGAAAAAGGACCCGAAAAGAGCTCCTGGGAGGGGTCAATGGTGGGATGACTCTGTTGGCCAGGTGTGGAGGAAGGAGGGTCAGAGTGAGACTGTGTGGATGACTGGCTGGTGGACAACTGTGTGGAAGCGCTATCGGCTATCCATTGCACCACCTGTTCAACCTGCTCAGGCCTCAACAGCGGTGTAACCCGCCCCCTGCTTAACTGTCCCATAAAAGCAGGGATTCTGGATGAGCGGGATCCTGGCTGACCCTCACCAGCACGCATTGTATCCCCACTGGCTTCAACAAGGCCCCCAACAGCATTTCCGCGCCCCCGTCCTCGTCCACGTCCTATTCCGCTAGCCCCCCGCCGCATTTTGTTTTTTTTTACAATATTTTGCCTTCACAGCCGTGAAATTAGTTTGCAAGAGAACGCACAGTACAGTTGCCAGTTAAGGCCTATATATTGTATTTTTCAAGGTACACAGCAGTGTACTAAGTGATCAGACGGTGTGTATGAACAACAGTTATGAGAAATTACTTTGCAAGAGAACGCACAGTACAGTTGCCAGTTATAAGGCCTATATATTGTATTTTTCAAGGTACACAGGCCTTTTATTAAGTGATCAGACGGTGTGTATGAACACCAGTTATGAGAAATTACTTTGCAAGAGAACGCACAGTACAGTTGCCAGTTATAAGGCCTATATATTGTATTTTTCAAGGTACACAGGCCTTTTATTAAGTGATCAGACGGTGTGTATGAACACCAGTTATGAGAAATTACTTTGCAAGAGAACGCACAGTACAGTTGCCAGTTATAAGGCCTATATATTGTATTTTTCAAGGTACACAGCAGTGTACTAAGTGATCAGACGGTGTGTATGAACAACAGTTATGAGAAATTACTTTGCAAGAGAACGCACAGTACAGTTGCCAGTTATAAGGCCTATATATTGTATTTTTCAAGGTACACAGCCGTGTATTAAGTGATCAGACGGTGTGTATGAACACCAGTTATGAGAAATTACTTTGCAAGAGAACGCACAGTACAGTTGCCAGTTATAAGGCCTATATATTGTATTTTTCAAGGTACACAGCAGTGTACTAAGTGATCAGACGGTGTGTATGAACAACAGTTATGAGAAATTACTTTGCAAGAGAACGCACAGTACAGTTGCCAGTTATAAGGCCTATATATTGTATTTTTCAAGGTACACAGCCGTGTATTAAGTGATCAGACGGTGTGTATGAACACCAGTTATGAGAAATTACTTTGCAAGAGAACGCACAGTACAGTTGCCAGTTATAAGGCCTATATATTGTATTTTTCAAGGTACACAGCAGTGTACTAAGTGATCAGACGGTGTGTATGAACACCAGTTATGAGAAATTACTTTGCAAGAGAACGCACAGTACAGTTGCCAGTTATAAGGCCTATATATTGTATTTTTCAAGGTACACAGCCGTGTATTAAGTGATCAGACGGTGTGTATGAACACCAGTTATGAGAAATTACTTTGCAAGAGAACGCACAGTACAGTTGCCAGTTATAAGGCCTATATATTGTATTTTTCAAGGTACACAGGCCTTTTATTAAGTGATCAGACGGTGTGTATGAACACCAGTTATGAGAAATTACTTTGCAAGAGAACGCACAGTACAGTTGCCAGTTATAAGGCCTATATATTGTATTTTTCAAGGTACACAGGCCTTTTATTAAGTGATCAGACGGTGTGTATGAACACCAGTTATGAGAAATTACTTTGCAAGAGAACGCACAGTACAGTTGCCAGTTATAAGGCCTATATATTGTATTTTTCAAGGTACACAGGCCTTTTATTAAGTGATCAGACGGTGTGTATGAACACCAGTTATGAGAAATTACTTTGCAAGAGAACGCACAGTACAGTTGCCAGTTATAAGGCCTATATATTGTATTTTTCAAGGTACACAGGCCTTTTATTAAGTGATCAGACGGTGTGTATGAACACCAGTTATGAGAAATTACTTTGCAAGAGAACGCACAGTACAGTTGCCAGTTATAAGGCCTATATATTGTATTTTTCAAGGTACACAGGCCTTTTATTAAGTGATCAGACGGTGTGTATGAACACCAGTTATGAGAAATTACTTTGCAAGAGAACGCACAGTACAGTTGCCAGTTATAAGGCCTATATATTGTATTTTTCAAGGTACACAGCAGTGTACTAAGTGATCAGACGGTGTGTATGAACACCAGTTATGAGAAATTACTTTGCAAGAGAACGCACAGTACAGTTGCCAGTTATAAGGCCTATATATTGTATTTTTCAAGGTACACAGCCGTGTATTAAGTGATCAGACGGTGTGTATGAACACCAGTTATGAGAAATTACTTTGCAAGAGAACGCACAGTACAGTTGCCAGTTATAAGGCCTATATATTGTATTTTTCAAGGTACACAGCAGTAGTGCCAAATATAGTTTGGTATGTAGCAGAGCACCTAATACACCACTAATGCCTCTCTCTGTCCCTACTCCAGCAGCTATCCCTGAATACAGCAGCCGTTCTCTGTAAAGTCTATATTGTAGTAAGCTATCACTGAAGTCCACTGTAGTAGCCCTGATAAGGGCTTTTAATCACGCTCCTGCCTGTCCAACAGCTAAAATCTGTCTCTCCCTTCTCCAGCCTCTGTCCCTGACTAAGTTCACGCAGCATATGCGTACGAGCAGGAAGAGCTGAGTTTTTAATATTCGAGGTCACATGGTTTTTCCAGCCAATGCATGTAGACGCTGTTTTCGCGCTGCCAGCGTGCTCAGCGTGCCTGTCATACCCCCCCTGCATGGTGATTGGTGGAAAAAGAGCGCCAGGGAAGGTGGGAGGGGCAACGAATTCTAAGTGCGCCATCGCCGTTATACTCGAAAGAAATCGAGCACGCCGAATATCGTAGTATTCGATCGAATACCAGCTCGATCGAACACTACTCGCTCATCTCTAATGGTGAACCTTTTACAGGCCGAGTGTCCAAACTGCAACCCAAAACCCATTTATTTATTGCAAAGTGCCAACACGACAATGTAACCTCAATACTACAGTCAATATAGTATGTCTTTCATTTAGCTGTAATAGCCTTCCTACATTCAATGCGCTGTCTGTGCCGTTCATAGTGTGCCCTGCACTAATGAATGACAGAAAAACTCTAAGACATATTGATACACCAAAGACTTTTTCCATGTCATGGGTGCCCACAGAGAGGGCTATGAGTGCCGCCTCTGGCACCCATGCCATAGGTTCGCCACCACTGTCCTAGGGCAAAATCCCCGAGTAAATAACAGCTATTTATACAGAAGTGCACCCATCTAACAGCCATTAAACACGGATCCACTATGAAAAAATAAACTTGTGCATGAACACTTGTTCCGCACTCAAGGCAGCAGGACCTGATGCTCCCAGCGTGATCACATGACTTCATAATACTGGGAGCATCAGGTCCTGCTGCCCCCAGTGCAGAGTGAGTGCTTGCACTTTTTTTTTTAACCTCTGATAGGCCCTTTTTTCACAATGTATCAGTTATTAACGGCCGTTAGACAGGTGCACGCCTGTCTAAATGGCCATTAAAAACGGGCCCATTGATTTCAATGGGGTCAGTCAGGCTATGAAAAAGGCCAAAAATAGGAAATAGAAAAATATATATAGAAATGTATCAGAGGCTCACTCATCCCTATACTCTGGAAAGGGTGCTCTGACTTAATTGGCACACCCTGGCACAGTATTTGTCAGGGTGTGCAATACCTAGTGTGAACTGTGCCTGGGTTGTTGTGACACACCCGATTGCTTTTGTCCAGCAATGCAGGAGTTACTGTGCTCTTTAGGATTTGTGCTTCAGCTGAACTTGTTACTGAGATCAGGGCTGGTCCAATCAGCTTCTGGACCCAGCCTCTGATCCTGGATAAATGTCAGCTAGCTGCTCACTTGCTTGCTGGTTATTTCGGTTCATACCTGGATCCCAGCTCCCCTGTATCTTCTCCTGTTTGTTCCCTTCCTAGTCCCTCTTATTGCGTACTTATCCACCCTCCGCCTGACCTTTGACTTTTGTCTGTATTGCCGATTATTACTGCATTGCTGTGTGGTTCTGTCCTTGTTTGCTTCTTTGTCCGTTTTTAGTTGTTTGTCTGTCCTGTTTGGTGTTCCACTTATTCAGTATAGGGAACGCCATCGTGGTTGTCCACGGCCGCCTAGGGCCGTCTGAGGCAAGTAGGTAGGGACAGTGGGTGGGTTCAGCCTCAGGGCCCACTGTCTTGTGTTGTCTGTACCCCCGAGTCCTGACAGTATTATAGCAAATATAGTAAAAATAGACAGGCACACTTTTTACTGGAGTATATAGATCCCTAGATTTTATTGATACATTTACCTACAATAGATACCTAATAAAATGAAGGCCACTGAGGAAGAAGTTTGTAAACTTCGAAACGCATATGGCGTAACTGCAACTATACCACCAAGTATCACCCACTGCCACATCATTTTAAGCATTCAGTGATGGAGTATTATCATTGTGTAACAATCACGGCAATACGGAGAGATATATTCAGAAGCTACATTTCGTTAAGTGCTGGCACTAACGTATAGAGGACAAGCAGCTAAGCCTCCACCACATGTGAATATCAGCTTTACATACCACGCTACAACCACGTGGGACAACGAACATAGTGGTAATCCTGTATGGACAAACCCTGCGGGTAAACTCACCAGCGCTACTGGATCAAAGAGGGTGAGCGTTCTACACATTGACCACATGGGACGCCATGGGTCGAGTGTACCAACAGGTATCGGAAGCATGAGTATAAACTCTTCTATTACAGACTATATAATACTTACCCATCAAGAAAACATTTGTCTATGAGGACAATCTCTTTCTAGGCACGTTGGGAACTCCATTTGGATAGTGCTTGACAATAACCGCAGATAAACATTTGAGTCTTGGATGACAGAGCACAATTGTTATACGGTTGTACATTGGACTGGTTTTGTATACAGCTGCACAATTGCAAACAGCATATGTCTAGAGCGATATTGTTACAATGAAGAAGTTGTGACATCTGTATTTCCTTGTACATCTATATCTCCGCAAGTGCATACCTCCGCGGCCTTTTCTATGCAATTAACATATGTTTATGGATATATTGTTGCAAGTTGAGAGGTTGTCACACTTATATTTCAGTATACTTATATCGCTGTCAATCTATACCTCTACGGCTTTGACTATATTTTGACCTGTATCTCCGCACATTTATACCTTGCGGCTTATGCTACTTGTATCATTGATCTATTTACTACAGCACTAACAACTATTATATATCTACTTGTTACAAGTTCCATCTATTTAGCTACTACGTGCTGTAGATAAAATAGCCCAAAGAGGTTATTTTTTGTAGAGGAGATTGTCATTTGATTTTAATATTGCATACATATTTTTTTACTATATTTTTTATAATATTTTTATTATATTTTATTTTATTAGGTATCTATTGTCTAGGGATCTATATACTCCAATAACAGGTGTGCCTGTCTATTTTTACTACATTTACTAAACATATTTTTGTGCGGCCATTATGCAATGGCCATGTGAATAGCCCCATAGACTGCAATGGCAGTGTGAATGCATCCTAACACTTGTAGTATAGTACTATACTTGCATATACTGAAGATCTTGCAGCAGAAGCTGTCAGAAACACTAACTGGCGGCACTAAGTAGTGCATTATTTATACTGGGGGGCACTGGGGGGGCATTATTTATACTGGCAGGCACTATTGGGGCCATTATAGATACTGAAGGGCACTATGGGACCCACTATTTATACTGGGTTCATTATAGGGGCCATTATTATTATTATTATTATTACCGAGGGCATTATTTACACTAGGGGGCACTGTGGAGACTATTATTTATACTGGGGAAACTATGGAGGTCATTTATTATATATTACTGAGGGGCACCATGGGGGCATTATTTATACTAGGGGGCACTGTAGGGATTATTATTTATACTGGGGAACACTATTCGGACATTATACTGGGGGCACTATGGGGGCTTTTATAGATACTGGGAGCACTATGGGGGGCATTATTTAAACTAGGGGGCACTATCTGGAACATTTTTATACTAGGGGCACCATAGGGGCACTGTTTATACTGGAGGAACCATGGCGGTCATTATTTATACTGGGGAACACTATGGTGCCATTATTTATACTGGGGGCCTTTAAAAACGGATGCAAAATGTCCGTCAAAAACGGATAGACAGCTTGAAAATGAATGCACACAATGATGCAAAATGTCAATGTCAAAATCTGACAGTGTATCAGTTTTTAACAGCTGTTTTTTACACTCTCGAGTGAATGTATACTTAAAGTAAGCCTGTCAGTAGAAAAGAATAGATGATTATATACCTGCCAGATACGGTGGCGCCACACCGCTTCTCCCAGCAGGGCTGTGTTTTCCCAACTGCTGCAGTGACATCATGTCGACAACAAGTGACAACTGCAGCCAATCATTGACTTTTTTTAGTGCACCACTGAGGCTAATGACTTCACTGCTGGGGGAAAACAGAGCCCTGCTAGGAGAACGGGGGTGCAGTGCAGGTACTGTCAGGTAAGTGATCATTCATTCTTAATTGCAGGTAAATCCCATGAGTTTATTTTTTTCCTCTTGAAACCGGACTACCCTTTAAGGGCAGGTTGACAGATAATCCTAGGTGAGACGGAGAAGAGAAAATTTAATAGGTAAGACTATCATTAGATATCTCTTTGATGAACCTGAGGGAGTTTCTGAAAAACAATTGTTGTTCATCTGCAAAATTTCTCTGTTACCCTAATTTTACTACTTTGGTTGGTAAATTATTCCACCTTTATCACCTTAGTATCCACAAACAAAGAAGGGTCCAAAATTAATGAAGATATCAATGGTTGGGCCAAGTATTAAATTAATCCTTCATCTAGTACAGCGCTCTGCTATTTCTGGCAGTCCCATATAGAATGGATGGAGTGGCAGGTCGCATGCTCAACCTGCTGTTCCATCAGGATAAGACTTTTGTTCTCTGGATTGGTGGGGGGCCTAATTACAGTGTCTTGATGAAGTATTCATACCCCTTGAACTTTTCCATATTTTTTCATGTTACATCCACTAACTTAAATGTATTTTATTGGGATTTTATGTGATGGACCAACACAAATTAGCAAGTATGTTTGAAGTGAAAAGAAAATGATACATGGTTTTCAAAATGTTTTAAAAATAAAAATCTGGAAAGTGTGGCGTGCATTTGTATTCAGCCCTGCTAAGTCAATACCGGGGTCAAACTGGGAACTTAAAGTGGCCCTGGAAAAAAAACTAAAAGTGGCCCCAAGTTGTAAGCGAGTCCAAATTGACAGAAGGTGGGGTAATACAAGTAGGCAGGGCCAACACAAGTAGGCAGGGCCAGCAATACCATAATGCAGCACAAACTAACAGCCCAGCAAAACAAATACCACAGTGCAGCATAAAATTCTGCCCTATCACCATACCGAGGATGGTGATACAGTTGAATTCAAGAAGATACCTGCAACTGCTGGCCAGGTGCATAAGTACCTGATGCTCAATAAATGAATTCATGCTAAGAGCATCAGATCGTTGTGTATCTTGCCAATAGACATGAGGAGGGCTTGGTTGGCCCCCATGGACATCCGCCCACCGAGAAATTTCCCTGTAGGATATATGGCCAGTCTGCCCCTGGTCAATACTTTGTAGGACCACTTTTTGTTGCAATTACAGATGCAAGTCTTTTGGAGTATATCTCTACCAGCTTTTCACATCTGACATTTTTTTCCCATTTCTTCCTTGCAAAATAACTTAAGCTCAGTCAGATTGAATGGAGAACGTCTGTGAACAGCAATTTACAGTTCTTGCCACAGATTCTCCATATGATTTAGGTCTGGACTTTGGGCAATGAATACACGTATGTGTTGATCTAAATGATTTCATTGTAGCCCCAGCTGTATGTTTAGGGTTTTTGTCCTGCTGGAAGGTGAACCTCCACCCCAGTACCAAGTCTTCTGCAGCCTCTAACAGGTTTTCCTCCTGGATTGCCCTGTATTTAGCTCCTTCCATCATGCCATCAACTCTGAAAGCATCCCCACAGCATGATGGTGCCACCAGAGTGGGGATATTGTGTTTAGGGTGATGTGAAGTGTTAGTTTTCCGCCACACATAACTTTTGCATTTAGGCCGAAAGGTTAAATTGACCAGAGCAACTTCTTCCCCATGTTTGCTGTGTCCCCTACATTGCGTGTGGCAAACTGCAAATGGGACTGCTTAAAGCTTGCTTTTAAATATGGCTTTCTTCTTGCCACTCTTCCATAAAGGCCAGATTTGTGGAGTACACAACTAATAGTTGTCCTGTGAACAGATTCTTCCAGCTGTGGATCTCTGCAGCTCTCCTTGCCTGGACTGTCAGTTTAGATCAGGCATCCCAAAACTGCGGCCCTCCAGATGTTGCAAAACTACAACAGCTGGAGGGCCGCAGTTTGGGGATGCCTAGTTTAGATGGACAGCCATATCCTGGTAGGTTTGGAGCTGTGCCATACTCCTTCCATTTTCAGATGATTTATTGAACAGTTCTCCGTGAGATGTTCAGAGCATGGGATATTTCTTTTTATAACCTAACCTTTACACTTCTTTACAACTTTATACCTGACCTGTCTGGCGTGTTCCTTGGTTTTAATGATGCTCTTTGATCACTAATGTTCTCTAACAACCCTAAGAGGCCTTCACAGAACAGCTGTATTTATACTGAGAATATATTACACACAGCTAGACTCTATTTACTAATTTGGTGACCTCTGAAGGCAATTGGTCACTCTGGATTTTATTTAGAGGTATCCAAGTACTGGGGGCTGAATACAAATGCACATCACACTTTTCAGATTTTTATTTATTAAGAATTTTGAAAATCATGCATCATTTTCTTTTAACTTCACACATACTTGCTACTTTGTGTTGGTCTATCACATATAATACGAATAAAATACATTTAATTTAGTGGGTGAAAAAAATGAGGAAAGTGGTATGAATACTTATTCAAGGTGCTGTAGTTATCCTCTATCCTGTGAATTGGGAATAACTCTAATAGTTGGCGAGATCCTTTTAATATTTATTGAAGGAACGCCTTCATCATTTTTTATCGCATAAAAGCCTATTTGTGAATACTCTATATGTGAATATTTAATGTATTTTTTTAAAAAGGGGGGATGGTTTTCTGGATATATATTTTAAAGTCAATCCATGTATTCTAGTTCCTGCCCACAGTCTTTGACTCTGTCTGGAATTTGAGCATGACAAAGAGTCTCAATTAACTCTCTCAGTCAGGCCATCACTCAGACCAGGACCACACTTCCCCTGTGGTATCCCAATAGAGAATCTAGTCAGGGCTCTCACATTATACTTATTAATCCACCGCTGCTCTGTGGACTTTGTTTTTCTCACCCCTGCCCCCTCCCTCTTGTAAATATACGTAGGACAGTAGGCAGTAAATCAAATCATGGTTACCGAGTATTTAAAACTTGAATATAATGCCATACTCACGAACATTATACAGTAGTTGGTAAAATCGAGACATGTAAGCCTTTCTCCCGAGAATGACAAAACCGAACATGAGTCACTGACTTGGGGATGTGATTTACATACATCCACCCATTTCTGCCTGGGCTGGGGATAGCTCAAATTTTCCTGGACTTTCTCTGAAATTCAGGACAACCCCTGCAGATTCAGGACTGTTAGCAACTATGTAATGATAAAAATTAGTGTATAGTAACACACCTGAATAAGAATATGTGCTAGATGCCATAAATGTGGAAGGTGCAAAAAGTGCATCGTTGGGAGAGGTGGAGGGCACTTCAGGCTGCCTAAAGACATGTCTCACCCAGGTCAGCGTAGGTTTTTGTGATGACTACCATTCAAAACTGCTTGGTGGTGCATACACAGCCGTTTACATAGTGTGGCTGGTGCAATAACAGTTATAGCATATTCTTATTTCTGTCCACTACATGTTCATCTAGGCCTAGCAATGGAACCATAGAGCTGTTATTCTGTCAGTCATTCTAGTCTTCACTCTACTATTCTAATGAGGATTACCTTGGAGATAATGTCCTCTGTGCACAGCAGTGTCATAACTCTCCCGTTCTTTTCAAGACTTTTATCGCTCTGTGATCACTGTTAGAGTAGAACAACATTTTATGTTTCATTTTCAATAACATAGTACTCATGGAAAAGAAACAGCCAAAAATTATAAAAAGTTGTGAATATTGAATTTAAAAAAACATTAGTTCTTTCTGATGGAAGTGTCCTTTTAAGGCGTATTGTAGTTCAAACAAAATGATATCATCATCTGGAATCAGGTAGATATAATATGCTTTATGTTAGTGGCAGAGTTCTACTACTCACAAAAATACTCACTAAAAAATGTTCCTCCTTCTAACTGGGTTGCTTCATTCATACTGGATCTACTCTTCACATGACTTTGTTAATATAATCGACAGTATAGAAAGAAGAAAAAAGCAAAAAAAAAGTGGCTTCAAGCAAAGCAATTGACCATAACACAAGATATTACTCATCAGAGGGGAATTGACAAAATGAAAAATGAGAGCAGCACAAAGTTTCAATTATACGATAGATGAGGGAAACAGATAACAATACAATAGTCTGTCCCACAGGGCTAGCTCGTACCCATCCAGAAGATTGTAAAACGCGCAAGTAGGACATCAACATTCCCGTTATATCCAATATTTATTGCACCTTCATCCAGTCACCATACAGTTTGGCTTTACATGAAGTACAAATAAAACTACACCAATATATACCCAAAATGGCCATGCACAATATAAATCATGCAAAATTGTGCTTACTAGGCCTTATGTCAGACATTAATGTTAATAACAGCACCAAAAGACTTCTACAAATACTTTTAGGAGCTGCACGTATATTGGTCGCTAGCTACTGGAAACAACATGAAATCCCCGCATTACCACATTGGCATAATAGAGGGGACCAAATATGCTGTTTTGAACAGCTAGCACACTGGGAGTTACACACGCCCAACAAGTTCACTACAATCTGGGGAAAATGGAAGGCTTACAGAAACCTAAAAACACCCCCTTGACGATATCTATTTGATTGTAAAATACTAGTAGGTTACTAATAATGTCTCAAAATCTAAGATATCAAATACGTTTGTGTATGTCAGGATAGACGGAGATTATCCCCCCTATCCTCTCCCATCCCCCTGCCCCTGTACCTCTCCCCCACCCTCTTCCCCTTTTCCCTCTCCTCCAGTTGTCCTACCCAAATTTCCTTCTCTTATCTTCTTTCTTATGTTATGGTTTAACTAGTTCTGGCCTATGAAGGCATACGATCTATAAATATAAACTGGAAGTTTAGTATTGTAAATGTCTTTTTCATTTATCTGGAATGTAACTGTTGTTCCACTTTCACTTTGTACGATATGTCAGCAGGTCAATTGACCCTATATGCAATGCACATTTGTATGCTTTGAAATTAATAAAATATATTATAAAAAAAAAAATAGAAAAAATATACAGTACAGACCAAAAGTTGCTGAACCAGCATGGCTACCACAGCATCTTGCAGCGGCATGCTATTCCATCCGGTTTGCGTTTAGTTGGACCATCATTTATTTATCAACAGGACAATGACCCCAAACACACCTCCAGGCTGTGTAAGGGCTATTTGACCAAGAAGGAGAGTGATGGGGTGCTACGCCAGATGACCTGGCCTCCACAGTCACCAGACCTGAACCCAATCGAGATGGTTTGGGGTGAGCTGGACCGCAGAGTAAAGACAAAAGGGCCAACAAGTGCTAAGCATCTCTGGGAACTCCTTCAAGACTGTTGGAATACCATTTCAGGTGACTACCTCTTGAAGCTCATCAAGAGAATGCCAAGAGTGTGCAAAGCAGTAATCAAAGCAAAAGGTGGCTACTTTCAAGAACCTAGAATATAAGACATATTTACAGTTGTTTCACACTTTTTTGTTAAGTATATAATTCCACATGTGTTAATTCATAGTTTTGATGTGAATCTACAATTTTCATAGTCATGAAAATACAGAAAACTCTTTGAATGAGAAGGTGTGTCCAAACTTTTGGTCTGTACTGTATATAAATACATATGAAAATGAGTAAAATTGCACCAATAGTACCTGTACCCTCGTTGATCAGAATAAATCCTACATAAGCTAAAAACAACAACAAACCAACCATACGATATGTTGCATTATTCCTTTCAGACCAAACAATAATTTGTGCCTATGGTTATGATTACATACGCAAACCTACAAAAAATTACCAGACCGCACACAATTACAATAATGCAGATACTTTATTAGTTAAAGGGTTTCTGTCACCAGAAATCACCCTATTAAAATCACCCTATTAAACCAAGTGTCATTTGCAATGAGCAAATGACACTTGATGACAGTAATGTTAGTCTCATATTTCTCCGTCCACCAGTTTAGCCAAAAAATACGTTTTTATAATATGCAAATGACCTCCCCTAGGTGCAGTAGGCGTGAACCTGCACCTAGGAGAGGCTGTAATAACGCCTCTTACCACGCCTCCGTAGCGCTGATTGACAGGGCCGGGCAGCCAGCTCTTTCGGCTCCCGGCCCTGTACGATCCCGAAATCCCGCGCCTGCGCACTGCGGTAGTACATCCGTGCACGAAGGAGCCGGGACCCGGGCGGCCGCCGGCTCTCAACGCGCGTGCGCGGATGTACTACCGCAGTGCGCAGGCGCAGGATTTTGGGATCGTACAGGGCCGGGAGCCGAAAGAGCTGGCTGCCCGGCCCTGTCAATCAGCGCTACGGAGGCGTGGTAAGAGGCGTTATTACGGCCTCTCCTAGGTGCAGGTTCACGCCTACTGCACCTAGGGGAGGTCATTTGCATATTATAAAAACGTATTTTTTATATGAGACTAACATTACTGTCATCAAGTGTCATTTGCTCATTGCAAATGACACTTGGTTTAATAGGGTGATTTCTGGTGACAGAAACCCTTTAAAAAGAGGGTTTGCAAAAAATACGACTTCATTGGAGGAAGAGGGACACAGACAGGGCAGACCATATTAGCTGTATGCATATACACTATATAAGCAATAGATTCGACTATGCAGATAAAAGGCTAATCATAAAGTGCAAAGAAAATCACAAGCCTAATAGAATAATCTGCAAGCGGTTATACAAAATCGAATGTAGTTCAAAAGAGAACAATTTCCCATACTGTGTCTCAAACTCCAAGATGACTCCTACCCCGGCACACATTTTAGCGCACCTTCGCCTGAACTAATAAAGTGAACTAATAAAGTATATGCACTATTGTAATTGCATGCGGTCTGGTAATTTTTGTAAGTTTGCATACCCCCATTGATTAGCTGTTCTGTGTAGCTCCATAGTCAAAAGTCAGCATCGGAATGACACTGAACCGCCAATATTGTAGCTGATGGTGCTTGTCACTTCAGCGCTGCTCTCATTGCTCTCATTTTCTGTCCACTGCAATGTTGATGGTGCCAGCTCTGGCGCCGACTTTTATTGACAGAGTTACATTGAATATCTGATAGGTGGGGGTGTGGAGGTTCGACCCCGCTGATCACTTAGTGATGAGGATAAGCCACCTCTTAAAAAAGACTGGACAACCCCTTTAAAGACATACTTTGTGTTAAGCTTGAGCTCCAGCAGCTGAGGAGCCATAGGATGTGGGGTTGTTACTAAGCTACTATTGCACATTTGGTGCATAGACAGTGATGTAGTCGCATAGGAAATTACATCGGGAGGTCCCTGTACATCACAATTATCTGAAAGCTAACCACATTTCCAAATACATAAATTTGTACATATATACATTTCATTGCGCATGTCCATGTCCTCAAGGGATCTTTCTCATCTCATTAATACCTTGCAGGGAATTAACACAATCTTATATAACTCCCCCAATGCCTGGGCATTTTCTGTGCTTGGGAGGTCTGTAATTGTGGGATCATAGTTAAAGGAGTTAGATTTCATTATCCCTACAGTGGAAAAAAAATCAAATTGGGGAGAGATTTACAAAGTCATTTATATGACTGGATGTCCATGTAGTTTGATAAACATTGGCGAGACAACCACTGACATCCAGGAGTGGATAAACAAGAGAAAACTACTGTCAGGAGGAAAAAAAATGAATTGCCAATTCCTAAAAACTTTGTAGAAGAGGGACATTCAGTCAACCAATTGTGATTTAGAGTGATAGACCATATTCTGAGGGACTTAAAGGGGTTCTGCAGTTCTGCAAAACTGATGATCTATCCCATGGATAGATCATCAGCATCTGATTGGCGGCGGTCCGACACTCGACACCCCCGCCGATCAGCCGTTTGAGAAGGCAGCGGCGCTGCAGGAGCGCCGCGGCCTCCTCTGTGTTTACCGCAGGCCCATGACGTCACGACTAGTGACTTGAATGGAGCTTAGCCCTGCCCAGACCAGTGAAACTAGTCGTGACGTCACTGAGCCTGCGGTAAACACAGAGAAGGCCGCGGCGCTCCTGCAGCGCCCCTGCCTTCTCAAACAGCTGATTGGCGGAGGTCCCGGGTGTCGGACCGCCGCCGATCAGATGCTGATGATCTATCCAGAGGATAGATCATCAGTTTTAAAGAACTACAGAACCCTTTTAAAGTAGGTGACTTCTGATGAGAGCCACTGCTATATCATTTTTGTAATGGAATTGTATTTTTAGAATTATGTTTTAAGTAAGATGTGGTTAGATAACCACGTTGGACTTGACCTTTTTATCTTGTCTTTTTATTGACATGCTTTTCCATGCTTCTTTTATAGGGGGAGCCTTACAAGCCGGGGAACTGGAATGGATTTTGGATCCATCGTCAGACATCATTTGGAGGTGGATTTCTCATGGTCTATGTACAACATTCCCTCTGAGTGTGACTTTGTCATAACATATAGTATATGATACTATGGAGTGACTGTTAGCACTCTGATGCTACTGTATACTGTGTTTTCTCTTTATTATGAGCTGTAGGTGCTTTGTGTATGTGTGGTATCATGAGAAGAGGCAGGGTGTTCTGCACCATTCATATAGAGGTGTTCTGCACTATTCATAGAGTTGCCGACCTGAGCGGGCTTTGTATGAGGATCCCTGCTCAATCACTATTGGAGGGTCTGTTGTAGCCTGGCTCATGACTCAGAGATGGGAAGTACTCAGTAATTAATATGTTGAATTTCCCTGTAGGGATATCAGTGAAGTATAATAACATGCTCAACAGTGCTTGAAAACATGGCCATGTGCATTGAAGTTCATGTATTGAGATATGCGCAATGGCTTTCAGCTCCTTGGGACATGTGCAGTAGCATTTAGATGATCATGATGTACAGGGACCTTCTGTTCTCTGACAGGGACCTTCTGTTCTCTGACTATAGTGGGCATTGGCCCGTATACCACAACACCTCCTCCACATTCAGAGTGCATATTCCTGTCCTCTTTACTAGTAATTTCCTTTGCAACAGCATCATTGACTATGCACCAGACATACATACAATAGTATACATTAGTATCTCCGTAATGCTAACTTCAGTTGCCAGAAAGTTATCAGCATAGAAGATGGATTCCTACCCATGATTGCCCAACTGCTTGAGCTCAAAATTTAGCTTCAAACAGTACGCTGTTCTTCATCAGGGAATGATTCCCTGATGAAGAACAGCGTACTGTTTGAAACGCGTAGGAAGTTTGGTCCCACTGACTATCCGTAGCTCTACTAGTGATGTCACTCAGCGCTCCAAGCGAGCGCAAGCTATTCAAACTAACACGGAGCGACGCCACCGTCCAGGGCGTGCCCCTCAATAGAGATACCTGATTGATACCCCTAGTACCCAGACCTAAGGAGAGCAGGACATCAGTGACACGCAACTCACATCGTGCATACAGACCTGAGGTAACTCATCACCCTTAGGCTCCATTCACACGTCCTGTTTTTCTTTCCTGATTTGATCCTGATTTTTTCAGGACCCATTGAAATGAATGGATCCAGATCAGGATCAGGATCGAATCAGGAAAGAAAAATACGATGTGTGAATGGAGCATTATTGAGGACGAGCATATCGGTGTGTATCTAGTTGCCGGTTCTGGCAGGGTCTGTGGAGCTATTTGATGTGTGTAGGTGCGCGGTGTCATATTGCATTTTTCATCTTTTGACCTTTGCTTCTGCAGTCTATCCCCACCGTCTTTAGTAACACAAATTTCCATTCTGCAGTGCACCACTAATTCTGCACCTGCTGCAAATCCAATGCCCCAAATACTATATTGCTATTGTAGTCCCCAGACCAGACCCCCAAAATAAATTCAGACAACATTAAGCAACTTACTAACATAAACTCTGTCTTGTTTCCACCATATTCTTCCTTATAAAAATGCATGAACCATAATCCTCCTTTCACTTGTAAGTGAGTTACAAAAAATAACTGGGTAAGTGTACAGGCTAGAAGCCATAGTTTCACAGCAGCTGGAGTGAAGGTTTCTGATCCCTATAAAAAAATTTTTAAAAAAAGTAAAAAAAAGAAATAGAAAAATGTAAATATTTATATCACCCCCTTTCCTTAGAATAAAAAAAAAAAATAAATAATAAAAATATAAACATCATGGACATCACTGCATCCAGAAACGCTTGTACTATTTAAATCGAAAAATAGTTTTCCAATACAGTGAATTGCATAATGAAAAGATATCAAAATGGCCAATTCGCCATTTTTTCATCACTTCTCTTACCCCAAAAAATAAAATGTGATAAAAAAGATACACATGGCCTTCCGGTTCCGGCGCTGGTATGTGACGACGCAGAGACCTCGGCTCCTCGCCGTGCTATATTCTATCGCCCGCTCAGCAAAAACCAGCCTCACTAAAGTGAGCCACAGCAGCACTTACACGCTCCAGAAGGTGTATGGAGCGTTACTTACTCAGGAGCGGTCATAGAACGGTCTTGGATCGGAGCACGGCCTACCAACCAAGATGGCGCCGTCCCCGCCAGCAACACCTCAGCGGGCGGGAAAAGAGGCCCCAGCAGATAAGCTCCCGGAGTCACAGGAGCTCTTCGAGACAGTAGGAGGGATTGTAGATGTTCAGCTCTTGGCCATAGAAGTGGCGAAACAACTGGCCCCTGATATTATAGCCTCTCTGTCATCTACGGTGCAAGCGACTTTGAACAAGCTGCAAGAAGAAGTGGAGTTGCAAGACCATAGACTGGGGGAAGTTGAGCAGCGGGTGTCAGGTGTGGAGGAAGAGTCGGCGGGAATATCTACTAAATCACATGATCTGATCCGGATGGCAGATAAGTTGAATGAACGAGTGGATGATCTGGAAAACCGCTCGCGCCGCAGAAACTTGCGACTGGTTGGGGTACCAGAATCTGTGTCACAGAGTGAGCTTCGTCACTTATTCTAGCACGACTTACCACAAGCTCTGGGGCTACCGGGTAGGAGAAGAGTGGAGAGAACACACCGAATAGGCCCCCCAGGGACCTTCAGACAACTGCTTCTACCATGGTTCAGAGGCCATGGCAGGCCATTTGTAAGTTTCTGGACTATACTGATAAAGAGGACATTTTGAGGGCCTACAGAATGCGAACAGAGACGCTGATATTGAGAGGAGTTAAAGTGCTCTTATTCGCCGACTACTCCGCTGAAGTCACCAGAAGACGCAGGGCGTTTAGTGCAATCTGCTCAGGCCTTTACAAGAAGGGCATTAGATTTCAACTAGCTTATCCTGCTATCCTACGGATAAGACAGCCAGATGGAACTTTTAAACACTTTTAAGATCCAGGTGCTGCGGAGGCTTACCTCGCTACCGCTGTGATGGAGGGAGAGGAACCTCGAGGTGCCCTGTCAAGGAGATCCCCTGAAACAAAAGCGGTGGACCGGAGGCCATGGGGAAGAAGCCCGGCAAGATCTCCACCTAGACTGCAAAGATCACCACGTAGACAGCGATCCCCTGGCGAGCGACAGTTTGGGAAGGCGAGACGAAGATGAAGAGTGGACTCTGCTCGGTTTTGACGGGGGACACTCGTGTTTGACCTGACCTGAGGATATGTTTGGTTCTTAGTTCTAAATTCAGCGGCGAGGATCTGTGGCAAGTACCAGAAAAAAGGAAGTCACGACTGCAGATTTGTGTCTTATGTTTTTCTCATTTATTCTGTTTCAGTTAGTTTTCAAGTTTTCTTCTAGGTTTTGTTACTGAAGCATCATGGTGGGATATCTCAGATATGGGGGGGTTGCTCTGCTGGGAAGCAGCTCCTTATCCAAGGTTTATTTTTCTACAGAATCTACCGTATGGGGAAGCCTCCCTGGGACGTGGGTCTCTGTTGTATCTAGATTATGAGGATCATTTCTTGGAATGTAAAGGGGCTGCGCTCCCCGAATAAGCGCATGAAAATTTTAAGGCATTTGAAAAGGCTGAAAGCGGATATTGCTTTACTGCAGGAGACCCATCTTCCCAGGGAGGATTTCTTTAGAATGGAAAAAATGTGTGTGGGATCTGTCTATGGTTCAGCTGCGGTGGGTAGGAAGGCGGGGGTCCTGATTCTCATAAATAGAGGATTGGCACATGCTGTACATGCAGTTGAGGCTGACGAGGAAGGGAGGATGGTTAGAATCCATATCTCGGGACCTTTTGGAGATGTCAGTATGTATAATATTTATGCACCTAATCAGAGCCAAAAGGCCTTCTATGATACACTGTGTCCCAAGGTCTTGCAAGATGTTCACGCCTCTAAGTTGGTGGCCAGAGACTTTAATCAGGTAATGAATGTACATGAGGATAGACGCTCGGGATGTACCATGGACAAACAGTCCTTGTTAGCTGACTTTGCTTCCATGACGTTCCTGAAGGATTGTTGGAGATTATACCATACTCAGGGACAAGAATTTACGCACTACTCTCATGCACATGACACCTGGTCAAGAATTGATTATATCTTTGCCTCAAAAAGTGTGTTGCACAAAGTGTCTCAGGTGGCAATCAGTGACATGGTCATATCAGATCATTCACCCATGTTACTAGATCTACTAGACCAGCATGCTCCGGGCTGTGATTTTGTATGGCGTTTTCCTAACTATTTATTGAAAGACAGAGGCGTAGCTAGAGGTTCAGCACAGGGGGGGCGAAACATACTTGAGTGGGCCCCCCACTTGGCTTCCCAAACGCACGTTTCCAACTTCACAGGCACATACTACTAGTTGTGGTTATAATATTGTATTAGAAAGATGACTGTATAAACTGCTAGATCATCTATGCTGCTAAGTACAGTACAATAGACTTTCTACATACCCTACTCTAAATACTCTACCACATAATGCAGTGAAATATAGGAGTAATAGGAGTAAAAAACAAGAGGACTCCTATGTTAAAGGAAACCTGTCCACAGTTTTTACATCACTAAACTAACAGTCCCCTGCCCCCATCAGACCTCAGATCATCAGAATGTGCCCCCATCAGACCTCAGATCAGTGTATTGTGCCCCACCAGACCTCAGATCAGCAGAATATGCCCCCATCAGACCTCACATCAGCCTACTGTGCCCCCATCAGACCTCAGATCAGCGTATTGTGCCCCATCAGACCTCACATCAGCGTATTGTGCCCCATCAGACCTCAGATCAGCGTATTGTACCCCATCAGACCTCAGATCAGCAGAATGTGCCCCCATTAGTCCTCACATCAGCCTACTGTGCCCCCATCAGACCTCAGATCAGCGTATTGTGCCCCCATCAGACCTCCGATCAACAGAATGTGCCCCCATCAGACCTCAGATCAGCGTATTGTGCCACATCAGACCTCAGATCAGCATATTGTGCCCCCATCAGACCTCAGATCAGCAGAATGTGCCCCCATCAGACCTCAGATCAGCGTATTGTGCCCCATCAGACCTCAGATCAGCGTACTGTGCCCCCATCAGACCTCAGATCAGCGTACTGTGCCCCCATCAGACCTCAGATCAGCGTACTGTGCCCCCATCAGACCTCAGATCAGCGTATTGTGCCCCATCAGACCTCAGATCAGCGTATTGTGCCCAATCAGACCTCAGATCAGCGTACTGTGCCCCCATCAGACCTCAGATCAGCAGAATGTGCCCCCATCAGACCTCAGATCAGCCTACTGTGCCCCCATCAGACCTCAGATCAGCGTATTGTGCCCCCCACCAGACCTCAGATCAGCGTATTGTGCCCCCATCAGACCTCAGATCAGCGTATTGTGCCCCCCATCAGACCTCACATCAGCGTATTGTGCCCCCATCAGACCTCAGATCAGCTTAATGTGCTCCCATCAGACCTCAGATCAGCGTATTGTGCCCCCATCAGACCTCAGATCAGCAGACTGTGCCCCCATCAGACCTCATATCAGCAGACTGTGCCCCCATCAGACCTCATATCAGCCTACTGTGCCCCTATCAGACCTCAGATCAGCTTAATGTGCTCCCATCAGACCTCAGATCAGCGTATTGTGCCCCCATCAGACCTCATATCAGCAGACTGTGCCCCCATCAGACCTCATATCAGCCTACTGTGCCCCTATCAGACCTCAGATCAGCGTATTGTGCCCCCATCAGACCTCAGATCAGCAGACTGTGCCCCCATCAGACCTCATATCAGCAGACTGTGCCCCCATCAGACCTCATATCAGCCTACTGTGCCCCTATCAGACCTCAGATCAGCTTAATGTGCTCCCATCAGACCTCAGATCAGCGTATTGTGCCCCCATCAGACCTCATATCAGCAGACTGTGCCCCCATCAGACCTCATATCAGCCTACTGTGCCCCTATCAGACCTCAGATCAGCGTATTGTGCCCCCATCAGACCTCAGATCAGCAGACTGTGCCCCCATCAGACCTCATATCAGCAGACTGTGCCCCATCAGACCTCATATCAGCAGACTGTGCCCCCATCAGACTTCATATCAGCCTACTGTGCCTCTATCAGACCTCAGATCAGCGTATTGTGCCCCCATCAGACCTCAGATCAGCAGACTGTGCCCCCATCAGACCTCATATCAGCAGACTGTGCCCCCATCAGACCTCATATCAGCCTACTGTGCCCCTATGAGACCTCAGATCAGCATATTGTGCCCCCATCAGACCTCAGATCAGCATATTGTGCCCCCATCAGACCTCATATCAGCAGACTGTGCCCCCATCAGACCTCATATCAGCAGACTGTGCCCCCATCAGACCTCATATCAGCCTACTGTGCCCCTATCAGACCTCAGATCAGCGTATTGTGCCCCCATCAGACCTCAGATCAGCAGACTGTGCCCCCATCAGACCTCATATCAGCAGACTGTGCCCCCATCAGACCTCATATCAGCCTACTGTGCCCCTATCAGACCTCAGATCAGCCCACCCAGAACAGGTAAGTAAAGTTTTTTATTTTAATCCTATGTGGCTGGGTGGGCTGATCTGAGGTCTGATGGGGGTCCCTAAATACAAGTGAGCGCTTCCATAATGGAAGCGCTCACTTGTATTCGCCTGATAGAAGGCAAGGTCATCCTTGCTGGGGCCCCCCCTGAGTCACTGGGCCCGGAGCCGTCGCCCCCCCTGCCCCCCCGGTAGCTACGCCACTGTTGAAAGATGAAGAGTTTGTTAAACTGATGCAAGGCTGGTGGATGGAATACGTAGAAAATAGCAGGGAACATGTACACTCTCCAGCCTTGTTTTGGGAGACGGCGAAGGTGGTGATACGGGGGCGCCTCATAGAGTATGTCTCTCGAATAAAGAGGATAGCTAGGACATGTTTTGAGAGTGCCAGCAATACTCTGAGGCAGGCATATGCAAACTTTCTTCTGGCCCAGACTCCATCTGCCAAAGAGAGCTGGATCTTGGCTAGAAGAGACTTCGACATGTGGGCTGATAAAAAGGAAAGTATAGGGAGAACCTGACTGGATGTGGAGTTGCATAAGTACGGGAATAAGTCAGGTAAATTATTGGCTTCCCTAGCAAAGGGCAGACGTAAAGTAACACATATCAATTGTCTACGGCGAGGTGATGGGGCCAGGGAGCACAGACCTCAATACATTAATGGCATCTTGAAGGATTATTTAGCAAACCTGTATGCTGGAGGGAGGGAAGATATAGAGGGAGGAAAAGCCTTTCTGGAATCCTTGCCTATCCCTGGAATTACGGTAGAGCAACTGTCAGCTTTGAATGCCCCTTTAACAGCAAAGGAAATACAAACCACTATAAAATCTTTCCCTTCTGGGAAGGCTCTGGGCCCAGATGGGTACACGTCTGACTTTTATAAGGCGTTGTGTGTCCAGGTGGTCCCGGTGCTTACTCCCTCATTTACGTCTATAGTGCAGGGTGAAGGATTATGTGACCATATGAATACTGCCCATATTACGGTTATACCTAAGGAGGGAAACGACCCAGAGGATCCCTCCTCCTATAGGCCGATATCACTCATCAATCAAGATCTGAAGATCTTGTCCAAATTATTAGCCAACAGATTAAGGTGGGGAGAATGTCTGCTAATCTCTGACCGCCAAGTAGGTTTTGTGAAAGGGAGATCGGCAGTTATTAACGTCAGGAAAATGCTGCTGGCTCTATCGGTGGCGGGTTCGCCAATGTATAAAGGGAGATATCCAGCTGTTGTTACTTTAGATGCCGAAAAGGCTTTTGATAATGTCAGTTGGAAATGGCTGGGTTTGGTTCTGGACAGGATGGGTTTGAGGGGTTCATTCCGAACCTTTCTTAAAGTGCTCTATCAGAACCCCAGGGCTAGAGTAAGTACAATAGGGCATATTTCCACTTCTTTTCTTCTACAAAAGGGAACTCGTCAAGGATGCCCATTGTCCCCCTTATTATTTGACTTGGCGATGGAGCCCCTGGTAAGGTCCTTAGATTCTCCGGAGATATTTGAGGGTCTGACAGTAGGCAAGGGGACTATGCGTTTAGCTCTTTTTGCTGATGACATAGCATTGTATATGGCAGATCCCCTTAGGGATATAGCCTCAGTGATGTCTTGGCTAAACACATTTGGGTCTTACTCAGGGCTCAGAATAAACTTTGCGAAGAGTTCGGTACTGTTTTTACAGGGCAGGGATAGGGGAGGTAGTATCAGGGATGTGGAGGGTACACCAATAGCCACATCATATGTTACATACCTTGGCATTAAAATAGGCTGTACTCTAGACTCTATATATAGTTTAAACTACACTCTCTTGATATCTAAGATTTTGAGGGAGCTCAGTACATGGCATGACCTTCCCTTATCCTTAATGGGGCATAATCATTTGCTGAAAATGATGTCCATGTCAAAGCTGCTTTACCCACTCCAGACTATCCCTTTGTTGTTGAAGCACACAGATGTGGACAAAGTGAATAGGGCATTTATATCCTTTCTTTGGCATGGGCGTCCTCCTAGGATTAAGGCACAAAAGCTGTCAGCGTCTAAGGAACATTGTGGTATAGGCTTTCCTGATGTCAGGGGCTATAATTTGGCCAACCTGGATTAAACAATCCATACTTATTAAGGATACGATAGCAACCTGGCGTATCTTAAGGAAGAAGTACTGGTTGTCTTTCAGAATATCCAAACACCTTCCTTTATGGAACAACCCGGAATTCCCACATGGTTGTGAGAATAGCCTCTTTGCAGAATGGCGGTCTAAGGGGATATGGCAGGTGAAACATCTATTGCACGAATCTGAGCCGCGATGGCTTTCGGGTGAAGAATTGATATCCAAATATTCCCTGAGCCCTTTTCAAACTATTCAAATGGCCCAAGTTAAGGCAGAGGTAACTTCCAATCTGCTCCTGGTACATAAGGAGGTCAAACAGAATATATTAGACAAGATTCTGGATCTGGGAGGAGGGAGGGTGTCAGTATCCTGGGTATATTACAGGATACAGATGGAAAATCATCAGTCTGTAGGACATGACATGTTTCGGGGTTGGGCAGAGCAGTTGGAAGATGAGGAGGCAGCTCAGAAGATACAGAAGGGTTGGATATCAGTAAGATCTCATATTTTGAATGACACATGGAGAGACACCCAACTCAGAATATTGCATAGGGCGATCTTTGGTTTCAATATACCGCCACATCCCCTTAGGCCGGATCGTATCACAAGCTGTCCCAAGTGTGGGGAAGACAGTACGGATTTATATCATGGTCTGTGGTCCTGCTCACATAGTAGGCTCCTGTGGGAAGGTATAGCCAAGATGATGACCCCATCCCCGCTGCTTTTTCTATTCCATTATGATGAGGCGATAGACACAAGGGGTTATCTACCCCGGCTATTCCACTCGATTAGTATGATTACCAAAAGATGTATTCTGCAGAGATGGCTGCAAGCAGAAGCGCCCACCTTGGCTACTGTGATAGATGGTCTGAAAAATCTTCTATATTTAGAGCGCACTGATATTATGAGATCGAAGGATAAGCATACCAAGAAGTTCTTCCAGAAATGGAGATGTTTTATTGTCAAATATATGTCAGATACAGAAATTGTACAACTTGTGCAGCCCTTCTCATTGACGGAATGGTATCTGATGGCGCAGATGAAGGGGAGGTTGGGTAGATTGCTCTTGGAAAGAAATATCACTGGTTAGAGATTCGGTGACCTTGGAGGGATGCGGCCCCGAACTCCGGGATGTGGATTCACTCACTTTCTCTTCTTTATTTTGACCAGAATGGTCTTAATTTTCTTTGTTAATTTACCTGGTGGAAGGAAATATGTTCTTCTCCTACCGTGATGCTGCACTGTTACTTTGGTGGCACTAACAAAGGTGCTAAAATTTTTTCTTTGTTATTTATGTATAAGTTCTGTAAGCTTTGCCTTCTTAGAAAGGCCTTGATTGAAGGGTCTGCGTACCCTAATGTTGTTGTATGTTTTTTTGCTAATGTGGAAAAGATAAATAAAAGATAATTAAAAAAAAAAAAAAAAAAGATACACATACTCCAAAAACAGATAATCCTGCAATAAATGAGCCTCACATCTCCATAGACATAACTATAAAAAATTCTGGAGGTTAGAATATGGTGATGTAAAAAAATATATTTTTCTCAAAATTTTAATTTATCTTTTTTGCATTTAAACATTTAAAATATATACATATTACATAATTGTGACCGGCTTTTTGTGTAATACTCCTATATGCTTGGTCAACACCTATGCTCCCAATAGCCAGCCAGCCTCTTTCTTTCGATTTGTTGGAAGACTACTGGACCAATATCACTCCTCCTCTATTATTTGGTGTGGAGACTTCAATATGACAATTAATGCACATCTAGATAGATCATCTCCAGTGGCGGACAAATTATCTTCCAAGTCTAAAAGCTGGGTGAGACAAACGATGGTGGAATTGGGTATGGCTGACTGTTGGAGAGAATATGCCGGGTCTCAACGTGGATATACCTATTTTTCTCCAGTACACCATCACTACACGAGAATTGACTGGATTCTGATATCCGCTCATTTACTCCCCCGTCTTCTATATGCCAGACACATACCTTGTGCCTGGTCAGATCATGACATGGTTATGATAGAACTCAATTTAGATACCTCCTCACGCTCTCCCTTTACCTGGAGACTGAACGAGTCTCTTCTTACTGACCCCTCCATAGTTGAACGCATTACTTCTGCTCTTAGGGAATTTTTTACTATTAATAAACCCTCAGACACATCCCCTGCAATCAATTGGGCGGCCCATAAATCTGTTATAAGAGGAATCATTATAACTGAAGCATCTAGGTTGAAAAAAGAACGTACTAAGGTCCAAACCGATTTGGAATATAAGCTGCAACGATTGGAAATAGCCAACCAGAGACAACCTTCTCTATATCTTATTAAAGCTATTAGGGATACTAAACTCCAACTGGATGCTACTTTACTTCATCGCACAGAAAAGGTCTTGAGATGGATCCAAGCCAAGTTCTATAAATTAGCTAACAAACCAGATAGAATGCTAGCAGTGAAGTTGAGGGCTCGACAGCGTCTAAATACGATATATCAAATTAAAGACGATACAGGGCACACCACCTCCAACCCGAACACCATATATCAACAATTCCATGCCTTTTACCGACAGTTGTACTCTCCTCCCTCCGACCCCCCTACTGGAGACATTTCCTCATTTCTAGCGCAATTGCAGATCCCAACGTTGACTTCCTTGGCTAGAGATTCCCTTAATCGTGAAATTACGGACGAGGAAGTTGACAAAGCAATAGCCTCCCTTAAACTGGGTAAATCCCCAGGCCCAGATGGTTTTTCGGCCTCCTACTTTAAAAAATTTAAGGAAATCTTATCCCCCCATATTAAGACACTAGGTAACTATATCCTCCAGGGAGGCAAATTACCACCTGAAATGCTTAATGCACTTATCACAGTGATACCTAAACCTGATAGAGACCCCCTACTTCCAGCAAACTACCGTCCCATTTCCTTGCTTAATGTGGACTTAAAAATGTTCACCTCCATTTTGGCCAACCGACTTAACAACTACCTTCCCAATTTAATACACTACGATCAAGTGGGATTTATACCTGGTAGGCAGGCGCCGGATAATGTGAGGAAAGTTTGCAATATAATCCAATGGGCGAATACGAATTCCAAACCCCTTTCCCTTCTTGCCTTAGATATTGAAAAGGCTTTTGATAGCATTTCATGGACCTATCTTTATCAGGTATTGCTGGCGATGGGTATCTCTGGCCCTTTTTGAATTCCGTCAGAACTCTGTATGCGTCACCAGCAGCTTTTCTCAAATTACCGACGGATGATCCTCTACCTATATCCATTTCCCGAGGTACTCGTCAGGGTTGCCCCCTCTCTCCAGCCCTTTTTGCTTTAGCTATTGAGCCTCTGGCCATTATGATCCATAATGCTCCAGATATAGCAGGGGTTACTATTGGAACCCAAGAATATAAAGTTAGTCTGTTCGCAGATAACATGCTTCTCACAATCACACGCCCTTTAACTACGTTACCTAACCTACTGAAATGTCTGGACACATTTGGACACTACTCGAACCTCCGGATTAATGCCAAAAAATCGGAGATAATGCATTGTAATGTGCCTCCAAGCACTCGAGATCTCATCTCTCTTAATTTTGGTTTTACTAATAGAGATAACTATTTGCCATATCTGGGTATTAATCTACCGAAAACTATGGACTCTACGTTTAAATGGAACTATGCTCGTCTCATTCCGCAGCTTCATCAAGATTTACTTAAATGGAACTCTCCAACGCTTTCTTGGCTAGGAAGAGTACACACAGTTAAGATGGTTACTCTACCTCGGATTTTGTACCTCTTTAGGTCTCTTCCCACCCCGGTATATGGTACAGCACTTAAGTCGTTGCAGACGGAAATATTCAGATTTATATGGGCATATAAAAAGCCCCGTATAGCCAGAAATACTATGCACCTCCATAAACGGGTGGGAGGACTGTCTGTACCCCATTTATATAAATATTATGTAGCCGCTAGATTGACGCAATTGGTATCCTTTCACGCTAGTTCTTCCAGGCCGCAATGGGTATCCTTGGAAACGGACTTATTGCAACCTACTTCCCCATTGGCGCTAATATGGTCCCCAGATTCTCCTTTGGGATCGGTAAACCCGGCAGCGAAAATACCATACCTTATGCTACAACTCTGGAGGAAAGTCCGGTATAAATATAAACTGCAAAACCCCATTACACCTTTACTGCCATTATTTGGGAACCCCTTATTTCCACCAGGCCTACCACCTACAGCATTTACTTGGTGGAAACATTCTAGACTTCGATGTTTAGGTGATTTTTTGCTCCAATCTAAGCTCATGTCCAGGGCATATTTTATTGCTGCTTTTTCTCCCCCATCTTCTGAACTTTTTAGAACTACTCAGATTTTTCATTTCCTAACCGATCAGGTCCCTGCGCATAGAACTATAGACTACACAGCATTTGAGAGACTTTGTAAATATAGAGCCTCAGAGAGAGGTGCCCTTTCTTTTATTTATTCTATCTTGAACTCGCCACCACCGGACACTAAATTGGCATATATGTATGGTTGGGAGGTAGATCTGGGACAATCCCTCACACTAGAACAGTGGTATGAGTGTTGTAGGACAATTAGTAGGGGTAGTTGGCAGGTAACACTTATGGAAACCTCAATAAAAATACTACACAGAGTATACTTTGTGCCGTCCAGACTACATCAGATCTACCCTAATGTATCTCCTTTGTGCTTTAGAGGATGTCAGGATGTAGGTACGACACTTCATGTGTGGTGGACTTGTCCGGTAGTCCGTAGATTCTGGTCTGATATAGGCAGAGGTCTATATGAAGTGTTAAAGTGGACTTAGCATTATCGATACCAATCTACCTTCTAGGTTTAAAACCACAAACATTTAACAATACTAAGCACAAACTTCTCCAATACATATTGATGTCTGCTAGAATACATATAGCCTCAAGATGGAAAACCCCTTTCTCTCTCTGTATCTGCCGTTATACATAGAATCAACCGTTATAGCATTGTATGAGAAACTAAATGCTACAT